>CM065720.1:5584840-5587340 GCA_033310375.1 Conus canariensis
GAGAGAGAGAGAGAGAGGCAGACAGACAGACAGAGAGAGACAGACAGACAGACAGACAGACTGACAGACAGACAGAGACACACACACATACTGAGAGAGAGAGAGAGAGAGAGAGAGAGAGAGAGAGAGAGAGAGAGAGAGAGAGGAGAGAGAGAGAGAGAGAGAGAGAATATGGACGGGGAGTGAGTATCATAGTAATTTCCTTTCGAGTGAATACTAATAATAAATAATAATGAATACTTATATAGCGCCTATTCTCGGCTAGAGACCAAGCTCTAAGCGCTTTACAATCAACACTCGTTTACACAACGGGCTGCCTACCTGGGTAGTGCCGACTGAAGAGCTGCCAGCTGGCGCTTCATTCAGTCGTTTCCCGTGTCATCCAGTCAGTATCGTTCAATATCGTTCACTCATTTTCCTTACTTCCTTCATTCTTTCCATTTCTCACGCAGGGTGCATGCTATGTGTAACGTGTCATCCATACCAACGGCCAAACTGGCCTACTCTTCCGAAAGTTGGTGATGGGATTTTACGTGTGTGCAAGATGTTATGCGTGCGTTCACACACGGAACCTCGGTTTATAGTCTCATTCGAAGGACTGTATGGGAAATGGAGTCAGAACCAATGTTAACTCCGAGGGAAAAATCCCCCTGTACCGAAACGCCCCCAGTGGAGGTTCGAACCCGCAACCCCAGGATCACCAAGATTATGAGTCCGGCGCTCTACCAACTGAGCTATTCCGGCTCCCAACTATACCATACTATACTATACCATGTTGAAATTATGTAGCAGTAATACTGACTGGCATTGCACTGAATTGTGTTGCACTATAGTGTAGATGTTGACACTGTATCATACCGCCAGCCCTGTCCTATTTTCTTCCCTCATCATCGCACACTGTGACAATATTACCTTCATTTCCAGCTGACGTGATGCCCCCTGGGAGGTGTAGCCAGGCGCAAAATGAAGTGTTAGGCTGGTCAGTCTCTGACAGGTCGTGACAATAGTAGTGATAATAGGGCCACTTGTCTCAGGCTGACCACTTCCGTTTTTCTCCCTCTCTCTCTTTGTCTGGCCACTCTGAGTGCCTTATTTTTCTGTCCGTCTGTCTGTGTGTCTGTCTCTTAAGGAGAAGCACATGTGTGTGTGTGTGTGTGTGTGTGTGTGTGTGTGTGTGTGTGTGTGGTGTGTGTGTGTGTGTGTGTGTGTGTGTGTGTGTGTGTGTGTGTGTGTGTGTGTGTGTATGTGTGTTTGTGTGTGTGTGTGAGTGTGTGTGTTTGCAAATTAACCAGAGCATTGCATTTTGGGATATGATTTTCATCTATCAGGAAGAGAATTTTGCGCAATATTTCTATACCATTGCATATAAAAAGTCAACATAAATCAATACAGAAAACCAATTATGGCAGTTGGTAGGTCTACAATATCTTTCATACTCCAATAGGTGTGAACTTGCAGAAAAAAAACACTTGCGTAGGTAGATCTGTGTAAACAAGTACGAACACTCATGACATATTTCTGACATCACATCTTCAAAATGATTCATTTCAAGGTCAGAATAGTGAATAAAATTCCACAATATTTCTGCCAGCCAAGATCTGCAGTGTCGGTTTATTCTTGAGTAATCACGTTCAAATGATGACATGAAGATTCACACTAAAGAGCAACTGCAACCAGAATTCAACTCCCCTAAAATACCATTGGCAACAGGAAGCAACGAATGTTACCAGGCCTAGAATAGACACGTCAGACAGTCCCACAGTACCACAGGGTCTTCTCTTGAAGGGACCCCCCCCCCCACCAATCTCTTTTACCTGAACCTGCCACACGACTGGATACAGGCCATAGGAATGATATCTCGAGCTGTAAGACAGAAAATGTTTTCTTGTTCAGAGCTGTGATAGAAAATATTTTCTTCTTCCAAGCTCTTTGCCACTTGGTTCAAGACATTATTTAAGACCAAAAGTTCAATGACTTTATACATTGTCATCATATGACATTTATGAGCTGCGTAGACTTTCCATTATTCCTCTTTGTAAAGTATTGAACACGTTTTCATCCTACACAGAAATGGCATAAATTAAAAAAAGAGTAATGCTTTGACATCTTTGACAACACCTCTTTGTGACGCGAAGGTTCTCTCTGTCAAACTGTGTGTTTAGAAAATTTGGAGAAAAAGTCCAAGTCATCTATTACACTTGTGTTTACTTTGCTCTCCAAAAGATTACAACAAAATTAAATGGTTTAATAGTGCTGTTATTAATTTGGTTCCAACCTGCTAGCGCTAAATGCTGAACACTGACAAAAGTATCTGCTGCTACATGGCCTATATACCTTGGCCCACTTACCACCCCCTTCCTCCCCCCAGTTGCACAGCAACTGGCTGGCAAATAGTTTCATCCTACCCAGTTCCTCCCCCCTCCTATCCCCCTTTCCCACCAGCCCTCATTTTTCCGCCAGCCAAAGAGCACTGCGGTGACCCTTTGTGTCACGCAGGACC
>CM065720.1:5589840-5599840 GCA_033310375.1 Conus canariensis
ACAGTATAGCGTGCAAAGACTGATCAGCTCACCTCAAACTACAGCATAGCGTGCAAAGACTGATCAGCTCACCTCAAACTACAGCATAACGGCAAAGACTGATCAGCTCACCTCAAACTACAGCATAATGTGCAAAGACTGATCAGCTCACCTCAAACTACAGTATAGCGTGCAAAGACTGATCAGCTCACCTCAAACTACAACATAGCGTGCAAAGACTGATCAGCTCACCTCAAAGACTATCAGCTCACCTCAAAGACTGATCAGCTCACCTCAAACTACAGCATAGCGTGCAAAGACTGATCAGCGCACCTCAAACTACAGCATAACGTGCAAAGACTGATCAGCTCACCTCAAAGATTGATCAGCTCACCTCAAACTACAGCATAACGTGCAAAGACTGATCAGCTCACCTCAAAGACTGATCAGCTCACCTCAAAGACTGATCAGCTCACCTCAAACTACAGCATAGCGTGCAAAGACTGATCAGCTCACCTCAAAGACTGATCAGCTCACCTCAAAGACTGATCAGCTCACCTCAAACTACAGCATAGCGTGCAAAGACTGATCAGCTCACCTCAAACTACAGCATAACGTGCAAAGACTGATCAGCTCACATCAAAGACTGATCAGCTCACCTCAAACTACAGCATAGCGTGCAAAGACTGATCAGCTCACCTCAAACTACAGCATAACGTGCAAAGACTGATCCGCTCACCTCAAAGACTGATCAGCTCACCTCAAAGACTGATCAGCTCACCTCAAACTACAGCATAGCGTGCAAAGACTGATCAGCTCACCTCAAAGACAGATCAGCTCACCTCAAAGACTGATCAGCTCACCTCAAACTACAGCATAACGTGCAAAGACTGATCAGCTCACCTCAAAGACTGATCAGCTCACCTCAAACTACAGCATAGCGTGCAAAGACTGATAAGCTCACCTCAACCTACAGCATAAAGTGCAGAGACTGATCAGCTCACCTCAAACTACAGCATAACGTGCAAAGACTGATCAGCTCACCTCAAACTACAGCATAACGTGCAAAGACTGATCAGCTCACCTCAAACTACAGCATAACGTGCAAAGACAGATCAGCTCACCTCAAACTACAGCATAACGTGCAAAGACTGATTAGCTCCTTGCTTTGCTTCTTATGTTGCAGCGGATATTCCTGCGGCATTTTATTTTTACTCCCGCGGCTGACTTTCATCAACAATTTTTTTCCTACTTGGAATGGAGGAAAGGGACTGGAGATGTTGGGGAGGTGAGGTCAAGAGGGTTGATAGAACAAAGAGAATGTGGTTGATGCCATGAATCGATTAAAAAACACAGGGAGTTAAGGATCACAAATCATTTCAATACCTACAGAGCTGACATCTTCCTAGTGATTGTTGGAACTAAATATTTCAGTCAAACTCGTGTGTGTGCGTGTGTGTGTGTGTGTGTGTGTGTGTGTGTGTGTGTGTGTGTGTGTGTGTGTGTGTGTGTGCATACGCACATTTGCCTGTGTGCATGCGCGCTTATGTGTGTGTATGTGTGCATGTCTGTCTGGTGTGTGTACATGCATGCATGCATCTTCCCTCTCTATATTTCTCTCTCTCCTTCCAGATCCCCCCCCCCCACTGTGTGTGTGTGTGCATGCGCCCTTGCACATGCGCGCGCGTGTGTGTGTGTGTGTGTGTGTGTGCGCGCGCACGCGCGCGCGTGCGCCTGCGCGCGCGTGTGTGTGTGTGTGTGTGTGTGTGTGTGTGCAAGCCCCAGCAAAGCTCACCACCAGTTTTCCTAGCAGAAAACGGCGTGGTGAGGTCGACGCTTTGCAAACAGCAAAGCCTGGAGCTTCCCAGCAGTCCGTTGATGACTCTCTCGTCTGCCCGCTAATGACCGCCGCTGGTGTGCCTTTGTGCCAACCAGGACCTTCATTACAGATCGGATGGCCGCCAGAGGTGTCCCCCCCCCCTCCCCCTCCCCCTTGGCCTCGGTCGGCATCCTGCCAAATTAGCCTCCCCTTGGAGACGTCGGTCGTGTGCAAAATAGGGTGTTAGGGTATTAAGTCATTGGCGGACTTGGAGAGCTGGGAGGGGGAATGGTTAGATGGGTGGGTGGGATGAGGGCTGAGGGAAGAAGGAACGGTACAGGCTGGAATTCTGCCGGTCTAATTTTCCATGGCGAAAGGGAGAATTCATTGCCTGCATACAAATGCCTGTATTAAAAAACCGATGGGTGGGATTTCACATACTGTCAAGACACTCTCTCTCTCTCTCTCTCTCTTCACTGTGTGTGTGTGTGTGTGTGTGTGTGTGTGTGTGTGTGTGTGTGTGTGTGTGTGTGTGTGTGTGGTCTGTATATGTTAGACATTATGTGTTAAAAATCTGTACACTGCCCAGCAGCCTACGTTGTTTGGATATGCACTTTAGAAATAGTCTTTATTATTACTCAGTCACACACCACACACACACACACACACACACACACACACACACACACCACACAGCACACACACACACGCACGCACACTGTTCCTGGGTACCTGGTTCGCTCTGTTGTTTTTAGTTCACTGAATAGATAGTCAGGTGTTGCCAGTTCGGATCAGTCGAAAGCCGACATAAAAGCTGCCTTTTTGCCACTCACTTTTACGTGTAGACGTGTTTAGCATGATGTACTGTAAAACAGCCACCCCCCTCCCCCCTCCCACCCCACCCCCACCGTACACCATCCCAATGTTTTATGATGGTCATCCCCGTTTGTCATATCACAACAAGCAACTATGGGCTTGGAATCTCAATGTAACTGACGAGCTCACTGCTCATAGCACCTATTTTCCTACTGTCACTTTACGGTCTAACACTGTGCGACAAGATATGTGCTAGTGTACATAGACCATTGGTCGATTCTCTCGGCATTGGGCAAAAGCCAGGGTGGCAGATGAACTAATCCCCAAACCACGGAACAGCAGAGAAGCTGTCTGAGTGTTATGTATGATGGCCTGGAGAGGCTAATCACCTGTTGTGATATCGCTGTGGTCAAGACGGTGTATGATGGACTGCAGTGGCTAATCACCCGTTGTGATATCGCTGTGGTCAAGACGGTGTATGATGGACTGCAGTGGCTAATCACCTGTTGTGATATCGCTGTGGTCAGGACGGTGCGGGTGGTTGTGCCCATAAAGACTAGAGGACAACATTAGTACCAACTGTTGTGAGCTAATCCTTGGATACAGAAACCAATGACCTGAAGCTACTAGAAGCCATGCTGCTCTGTAACAACAACACAAACAACAGCAACAACAACAACAGCAGCAGCAACAACAACAGTACCAGAAACAACAATAATACACACACACACATCTCTCTCTCTCTCTCTCTCTCTCTCTCTCTCTCTCTCTCTCTCTCTCTCCATCGATCAGTCTGTCTGTCTCTCTCCATCGGTCAGTCTGTCTGTCTATCTATCTATCTATCTATCTATGTGTATGTGTGTGCGCGTGCGTGTGTGTGCGTGCCTGTGTTTGTGAGTGTGTGTGCACGTGCATGTGTGTGCTTGCCTGTGTTTATGAGTGAGTGAGTGTGTGTGTTTGTGCGTGCGTGCGTGCGTGCGTACGCGCGAGCGCGCGAGCGCGTGTGTGTGTGCGTGCGTGCGTGCGTGCGTGCGTGTGTGTGTGTGTGTGTGTGTGTGTGTGTGTGTGTGTGTGTGTGTGTGTGTGTGTGTGTTCAACAAATAATCAAGGGGGTGGGGGGAAAACAAAGTGCATGCTAACAATTCCATGGGTAAAACAATGAATTGGCAAAAATTTAAAAAATAAAGAGGTGTGTGTGTGTGTGTGTGTGTGGGGGGGGGGGGGGTGGAGCGCAGGTGGGGGGGGGGGGGGAGGGGAGCTGTGAAAGAAAATAGGGAGGAAAAGAAGGGCGTTAGAATAGGGAAAGTTCAGTTGATAGCAGGAGAGACTGCAATCCGGTATTCTCTTCATGTGGGGAAAGCCTGGCTTTTTCTGAGTTGAACTGTCTTCATCTGCCAGAGAAACAGCAAAGAGTGGGGCAGCAGGATGCACACAACAGTTCACTCGGTTAAGGCAACTATTACTACGGCCACTACTACTACTACTACTACTTCTACTTCTACTACTGATTATGATGATGATGATGATGATAATGACGACGAAGACGACGACGACGTCGATGATGATGATGATGAAGATGATGATGATGATGATGATGATGATGGTACTTCTGCGGGTAATAATGACGGAAAGTTGGGTGGGCATCATGCAGACCTCTGCACACAGTTGCTACAGACATAAGGGAAACAATACATGATAAAAAGAACTGACTTAAAAGATCAATGACATAAACAACGTGTAGGTAAACATTCTACGTTACTAAATACAGATATGCAGAAGACAGCGAATACAAACAGAGAATCAAAAAACTGAATTATCCTTTCGGAGCATGGCGGATCGATGACGTAAATAACGCGTTGAATAAATGAGAATCAGATACATTAACGAAAGCGTAACACACACACACACACACACACACACACACACACACACACACACACGCTGATGATCACGTCCTAACACGATATCAGTCAACATTACCCCTCTCCCCCTCCCACCCTCACCCCTGCCTTCTCCTCCTTCTCTTCTCCTTCTCCTCCCTTTGCCAGCGCCAGAACCACCACCATCACCACCACCACACCAACTCAAAACAACTCACCTGACGCAACACGTGCTCATACGCTTCATCCGACGAGAGGTCAAGGACGATGCTCTTGAACGGGAGAGAGGTGCTGCTGAAATCCACAGAGCGGAGCTGCTCGTGGACGTCTGTGACGTCCAGGAACCGGCTGACGAAAAACCAGTTGGAACTCTCGTTGCCGAGGGCACGAAAGATCTGCTGCAGCCTGAGGAGACCTAGGCAGAAGAGAAGACAAAGAAGTAGGTGACAATGAGAATCACCCGTGTATCACGTGCATGGCCCCTGAACATCTCCACTGTCACTCATGCGCGCCTCTTCTCTCTAACAATACAGACATGTTGACTGCCGTGCACGAGCACACTCAACAATCCAAAGTAATAAATAGATAAATGAATGAATAAATACAGGAATTAATAGTGATAAAAGATGGTAGAATTTATTTTTTTTTAATGGAAAAATAGTCTTGACGCTGTGTCCGGTAGCGACTGTTGTTAAGGAAATGACGTCAAGATGTGTTATAATATTTGCTGCAGGATAGACTATGAAGAGAAAGAAAATATGTAAGAGTACAAGGATGAGAGAGAGAGAGAGAGAGAGAGAGAGAGAGAGAGAGAGAGAGAGAGAGAGAGAGAGAGATCAGGGAAAAAATCACGCGACCAAGGATCTACATTTGAAAACTTGAGAGAGAGAGAGAGAGAGAGAGAGAGAGAGAGAGAGAGACAGACAGACAGACAGACAGACAGACAGACAGACAGACAGAGACAAACTGAGTGGCGGACAAACAGATAGACACTGAGAGAAGGGGGGTGGGGGTGGGGGTAGGGGTGGGGGAGGAGGATTTGAACCAGAAGAAATAACAAAGTGGAAAGGAAGGGGGAGCCCATTCAATTACACGGATGTCAGGGCACTGAAAAGAACAATTTTGGCTGATGTGGAGAAAGAAAAAAGGTTGAACAGAGTGAGCAAACTAGTTTTTTTTTATGGTGCTTCGAATGAAGGAAAAAAGAACGAAAACACCGCGGCAGAGAGAAGGCGGGAAACCTGAAACGAAGTGCATTGAAGATAAGACCGGAGTGTGTAATAGAATCGGGTGGAATAAGAACAAGAAACGGAATAACGTTCCAGCACTAAGAAGTCTAGTAACATCATGGAGAGGGCCTACCCTGGAGAAATTGTTTCAACTTCAGAAACAAGTGCTGCCCAGTTAACACAGAGACGCAGATATGGAACTAACCTGAACATTTTCCCGCCTGTCTGAAAAGTATAAAGTCTTGTCCGTTTTTTTTTTCTAATTCAAAAAGAAAAATGGCGAGCATTAACAAAAATAATAGTACAGCAAGCGAGAATGAAATTACAGCAAAGAAGAAGCTGTCAATTTATTTTTTCTCCCAGACTGAATGTGAACAAGGTACGTGGCACAAATTCTTGTCAAGATAAATGGCTCATGCTCACCGGAAATCCAATTTGAGCAACGCCCACACCAATGCGCGAGGTCTTGTGAAGAGGATGGAGGGGAGAGGGGAGGGGGAGGGAGGGGATGGTTGATGGGGAGAGGGAAGTGAAGGTTTTGAGGGGGGATGGAGGTAGAAAAGGAAAAGGGGGAGGTTAATGACCTCTCCCTGCTAGGTCTGTTTTCAAAACAGCATTTGGTCAAACGAGTTTGCTGGCCAGCTGGGTCGATCGCTGTCATGCCGAAGCACACAAAGTGAAGAAATAGCAATATTAGATGCTCAAAACTGATTGGATCGACTAAATCTACATGTCTTGTAATAAACCAAAACATTTTTGCACGCAAATAACATTGCCGAGAGGTCATACAACATATAAACAAAACATTATTGGACACAAAGGGGCTGAAAGGTCATCTGTGGCGCAGGATGAGGGAATGGTGGAGGTGGGCGGGGGGCCGGGGTGGAGGAGGTGCTCAAACGTTCCGGACATTTCCTTCACCGCACCACCCCACCCCCACCTCCACCCCGCCTCTCCAGCCCCACGTCCAAATACAACGAAAAGCGTTTTAAAACACAATGAAAAACGTATCAAAATTTCCGACAGGAAAAGAAGACACAAAAGTAGAAAAGAGGTTAAAACACACACACACACACACACACACACACACACACACACACACACACACACACACACACACACACACACACACACACACACACAGTGTCATATTGCTTCCCCAATCCCCCGCCTTCCTTCGCCTTTTTCTCCTTCCACCTGTTCCAACATCTCCAGGTCAACAAGTGGAAGCTACTGTAGACATG
This sequence comes from Conus canariensis, assembly GCA_033310375.1. NCBI lineage: Eukaryota > Metazoa > Mollusca > Gastropoda > Neogastropoda > Conidae > Conus > Conus canariensis. The sequence goes on from CM065720.1 coordinate 5,596,808, forward strand.
GCGATTTAAAATACTGCCTTGGAAAGCTGATAGAGAGCGGTATCTCTTGGTGCAACTGTACAAAACACTTTCCAGCGTATCTCTTCTTTAGTACTGGACCAGTGACAGTCGAAGGAGATAGGAGGGGGAGGGGGGGGGGGAGGAAGGGGGTATCCTTTGTGTTGAGTTGTCTGGAACGCTGCCAGACGGAACGCACTGGCTGAATAGTTGGTGACTGGGAAGGGGCGGGAGGGACAGGAATGAAGGAGGGAGGGAGGTTGGGGGGTGGGGATGCGGAGATAGCATAGCTGTTCTTCAGTACTGTGGCTGATGATTGGAGTGGAGAATGGAGAACACTGGAGTTTGTGATGGCTGTTCACTACTGCAGTGAAAATGTGTGGATACAGCGTCGAGGAGGAAATTTGATTGCGTGTGTGTGTGTGTGTGCGTGCGTGCGTGCGTGCGTGCGTGTGTGTGTGTGTGTGTGTGTGTATGCGTGCGTGTGTGTGTGTGTTGCGTGCGTGCGTGCGTGCGTGCGTGTGTGTGTGTGTGTGTGTGTGTGTGTGTGTGTGTGTGTGCAGTCTCCCTTTGGAGAAGTCCAACAAAGCTGCTGTGACAACTTTCTCCGGCAGACAGATCATGTAGAACTTACCTCACTCCAGAGTGGCAACGCTCAGATACCGTACGGCTGAGTCAAGTCTATGCAAGTTGTGCTGTTGGACACAAAGGTGTCCGCGCGGAGCTCGTCTTACCTTCATCCGAATCGTACAGGTAATGGATGTGACGCCAGCCGAAGTGTCGTATGACGTCCACGATAGCCCCTGTGTTGTCAGGCCGCACGTGCAACTCGTAGCTCAGGGTTTTCCGACGACGGGGCGGGGCGGGGGAAGGTGTGATGTAGGGCATGTGGAAGGTGGAGGTCACAGAGCGGACAATGTCCGTGGTGGCGATGTCCTTCTGGCCCAGAATGGCGAACACCCCGCTGGACATCTGTCTGCAAACTGGCACACGCATGACAATACATTTTTACAAATCACCTACGTTTCAAAGATGATAGTCCCTCTTCCAACCCCCTCCACCCCCCTCCTCCTCTCCGCTACCTGTCTTGTCTCCCATGACTTTCCACACACACACACAAGCCCACCAGTCACAGATGTCTCAGCAGCGCTTAAGATTGACGGGATAATATGATATTCCAAATCGCACATGCAACCAACCACTTTCTGAATTTTTACTTTATTCATTTTTACTTTATTGTTTGTTTTCTCCATCAGCTTGAAATCATGCGTATATGGACCAGTCCGCACGCAGTGACGCCTTGATGAAACTGAAACTGTTACTGTCGCAGGTTGCGGGCAAAATTTGAGTCCCGTTGGATGCACAGGCCTATTTTTTGTGAATTGGTTTTGGTCCTTGCCGACTGGTCCACGACTATTTGGTGCGCTATGGGCTGAAATGGGAAGACTGGAACCACACAGACGAGCTACATCTACTTAATGGAGGCGTGTATGAGAATGTTGTTAAGATTTTCTGACCAACAGTTTTATGAAAAGGAACATAAAAGCCTATCATATTACCGCAGACAGAGGTGGACCTGTAAAGTAGCGTATCATATTTATCTCCTCGATCATCGTAAGAGATAAGTTACAAATTTAATTATCCTTCAATCCCTGCATCAGGAGTAACCTGAATTTCGACGACTTTTCTCTACATGTTTGTCATGAACTGGTGTCTCAGTCTTCGGCAACATCATGGAGACTGTTGGTAGATGGTTGGCGTGTGGTTGGCGCCAACGCAACGAGCACGCAAGCTCCCCAGCTAAGCAATAATTGTCGTGAGTGGGGGCGGGGTGCTTAATAGATGGTGTCCTGCGTATATTGGATTAGGGTAGCCACCAATGAACACCAGCAAAATCACTTAGCGGCAGCGCGGTGTCTCCATGGTAGGAGCTAATATTGATCACTCCCCATGGACTGTCGGTGTGGGGGCTGCGACCAGACGGACCTGGGTATGGTTGTGTGTGGTGTGTGTGTGTGTGTGTGTGTGTGTGTGTGTGTGTGTGTGTGTGTGTGTGTGAGGAGAGAGGGGACATGGGGAGGGGATGAGGGGTAGCAGAATGAGCAGCATGGGAAAGGGTACCAAAGATGAGACAGCATAAAAAGAAAGAAATATCAACACACACACACACACACACACACACACACACATACGCACCCCCCCCCACACACACACACACATACGTGAGCGCACGTGCGGCCCCTCCCCCCACCCCACACCATCCCCCACCCCGACACACTAACACTCCAAAATAGCGAATGAAACACTGCGATTAATATAACATGCATGATAATTAATATATTAATATGGATACTGATGTAACATACACAGTACAAAAAAAAATGCATGATAGGATAACACATTATATGCAGCTTGTTTGCAGTTCACATACACCGTCTTACTTCATATACTCTATCATCTTTAATCTGTTTTCGAATGTTCACGAGTAGTCTGAGAAACGGACACGCTCAAATATAGGGCATGTAAATGGCCTGATGGAGGCCTGTGCACATGTAGGCAATGTTAACACAGTGTGCAAATGAAGAGAGTGCAAAGATCACGCGCTTCCAAGACTTTGTCATGTGGGATTGTGGACCTCACCATTAAACGTTGTAGGTACGTTTTGACATCCGACACACAATGTCAATCCTCCATTAAACGTTGAACGTACGTTTTGACATCCGACCCACTCTGTCTATCGTCTGTCTTAGCGTGCCGCTGTCGTCTGCAGACAGACACCGACGCAGAGAGTTCTTTCCCCTTGTTGCCGACCCGGATGTCGTGTTCGTGACGCGGCGGCCGGCAACTTCAGGGCAATAGGTCGACGGTTCTTTCTGAAAGGAGCCCCTAGCACGCACACATTACAGCCTGGTACTCACATCCAAGTTATGGTCAGTACTTTTCTGTTAGCTTCCCATCTACGTTGCAGCCGGCACCCTGTCATATTACTATTTCTGGACGCAAGCTTTTTTCCCCCAGAAATTCTGACTCGGATCA
>CM065720.1:5622340-5624840 GCA_033310375.1 Conus canariensis
CTCATGAATGGCATGAGGTTTTCTTCAACAACAACATAGGCGAATGGTTCCGAACAACTGTCGGAGTGCGCCAGGGCTGTCTACTCTCTCCCACGCTCTTCAACGTCTTCCTGGAAAGAATCATGACTGATGCACTTGAAGACCATGAAGGATCAGTCAATATTGGAGGCAGAACCATCACAAACCTCCGTTTTGCCGACGACGTCGACGGTTTAGCTGGAGAGGAGGAAGAGCTAGTCAATCTGATCAACAAGCTGAACAACACCTCAACAGAATTTGGCATGGAGATCAGCGCAGAAAAGACCAAAGTGATGACCAAAAACCCAATCGGTTTTGCCAACGACATAATGATCAACAACAAGAAGCTTGAACCCGTCAACAGCTTCAAATACTTGGGTGCAACAATCGCAGATGAAGGATCAAGACCAGAAATTCTCTCCAGAATTGCTCAGACCACAGCCGCATTGATAAAGTTGAAGCCAATATGGAACAGCAAAAACATCTCCATCAGCTCAAAAATCAGACTGATGCGATCCTTAGTCATGGCAATCTTCCTCTATGCTTGCGAATAATGGACACTAAAAGCTGACCTCGAAAAAAGGATCAAAGCAGTTGAAATGAGGTGCTATAGAAGATTCGTTGGCATTTCATACAGAGATCACATCACCAACGAGGAAGTAAAGAGACGCATCGAGAATGAAATCGGTCCATATACAGACCTCCTCACTTCAGTTAAACGACGCAAGCTGAAGTGGTATGGACATGTCACGAGGTCATCAGGCCTTGCCAAAACAATCCTGCAGGGCACAGTACGAGGAGGAAGGCGGAGAGGTCGACAAAGAAAGAGATGGGAAAACAACATCACAGAGTGGACGGGCCTGGAGTTGAGGGACGTGTTGAGGAGGGCGGAGTGCCGGGATGAATGGAGAGGACTGGTTGTCAGAGCTACACAGGTGCCCCTACGGACGGGAGTCTAAGGGATCAAGGACAAGGACAAGGAAGGAATGACATATGGAGGTACCCTTTTTATGTACTAATGAATGACATTTGGTGGTACCCTTTTTATATACTAATGAATGACATTTGGTGGTACCCTTTTTATATGCTAATGAATGACATTTGGTGGTACCCTTTTTATATACTAATGAATGACATTTGGTGGTACCCTTTTTATATACTAATGAATGACATTTGGTGGTACCCTTTTTATATACTAATGAATGACATTTGGAGGTACCCTTTTCATATACTAATGAATGACATTTGGTGGTACCCTTTTTATATACTAATGAATGACATTTGGAGGTACCCTTTTCATATACTAATGAATGACATTTGGTGGTACCCTTTTTATATACTAATGAATGACATTTGGTGGTACCCTTTTTATATGCTAATGAAAGGCATTTGGAGGTATTCTTTTTATATGCTCATGAATGGCATTTGGAGGTATCCTTTTTATATGCTCATGAATGACATTTAGAGGTACTCTTTTTACATGCTCATGAATGGCATTTGGAGGTATCCTTTTTATATGTTCATGAATGACATTTGGAGGTACTTTTGTATATACTCATGGATGACATTTGGAGGTACCCTTTTTATATGCTAATAAATGACATTTGGAGGTACTCTTTTTATATGCTCATGAATGACATTTAGAGGTACCCTTTTTATATGCTAATGAATGACATTTGGAGGTACCCTTTTGTATGCTAATGAATGACATTTAGATGTACCCTTTTTATATGCTCATGAATAACATTTGGAGGTACCCTTTTTATATGCTAATGAATGAATTTGGAGGTACCCATTTATATGCTAATGAATGACATTTGGAGTACCCTTTTTATATATTCGTGAACGACATTTGGAAGTACCCTTTTACGTGCAAGTTGTATTTTTGCGAGTACCCGAACCTGATTTTTCATTTTGACAAGATTCTTATCAGCAGGAAAGATTCACTGTCTAGCACTCTTATTTGCGCTGCGAAGAGCGACACAGATGTTGCTGGTCAGAAAACAATGCAAGCTAATCCCTATTTGGAGAGAAAAACTGAGAACCAAAGCATTTGGAGCAGACTTTCTTCTCATTGTCTTGACTCTTTTCTACCCCATTTGTACCACTGTACTTTGACGAATCCTACAAAAATGAAGGAGACTGTTTCCCATTTTATTCAGCACCTGACCAACATCCGTTAAAATGTTACCGCCAACCTATATATTGTCACTCCCTTGACTCAGAATCCTTCTTCCCTGTAAAGCCAGCATGCACAAAGGAAAGGTCGCTGGATCTTCCAAACAACACAAACACTGCAGTGTGGTGGAAACTTTGCACAACCGAACCGATTTGACCTCCAGTTGCTTCATTTGGCATGTTTGTTTATTTGTTTGTTTGTTCTTCCAAACTCTGAAAGGAACTTTGGCAGGCTGGATATGGTCAGAGCTGGCCAAATCTGCCATTCACAACTATTAGCCTGGTCTTCATCCTTCTCCTCTGG
>CM065720.1:5629840-5634840 GCA_033310375.1 Conus canariensis
TCTCTTTCCGGTGGAACTTGAAGAGAGTTGGAAATGAAATGAGGCAGGGAACAGTAAACGATAAACAGTAAAAAGTGGGGTATTTTTTGCTCCCATAAGCAAACCTAACACAGAGTAACTTTTATTCAATGTCTGTAGTTTTTCAGCAACTTTTTTCCTCCCCACACTTTCGTTTGGTTTCATTTACTACTCTTCGCTGGCTACTTTGGGGGTGCTATTGGATTCTCTTTTGCACCCTTGGTGGTGAGAACACCACAGTATTATGGACTGTGGTGTGTCTCTATTTGACGCCAGGAGCGCAGACACAACCAGCCGTGTCTCCCTGGTGAGTTCCGACCCAGCGGACGAAAGGCCTCGGAGCAGGCAATACAAATATATCTGCCTTCAAAAGGGATTGCGATGGTTCCCTTATGCAGCTAATGAAGAGTTTTCATATCTGTAACATATTTTCTTAATTTCATGTTCCCAGTTTCTCCATCTTCAAACTCCCTAAGTCCAAATCTTTGCCAAGTCATTACTATGAAGACAGTTCAGTTGTTGGCCTGCGCTTGTTTTTCCCCCCAGTATTAGATTGTTCGTCTATGTATTTGTCTGACTTTATTCAAGTTTAAAAGGCTGTGCCAGTCTTGAATAAAAGTTACTCTGTGTTAGGTTTTCTTATGGGAGCAAAAAATACCCCACTTGTTTACTGCTTGAAGAGAGTTGTCAGCCTGGCAGTTCTTTTCCTGGCCTTTGATGAGGATCAGCACAGCTGGGTGAGCATGACGTAGCCACAGGATGTGGAGGATCAGCACAGCTGGGTGAGCATGACGTGGCCACAGGATGTGTGGAGGATCAGCACAGCTGGGGCTGGGTGAGCATGACGTGGCCACAGGATGTGGAGGATCAGCACAGCTGGGTGAGCATGACGTGGCCACAGGATGTGTGGAGGATCAGCACAGCTGGGTGAGCATGACGTGGCCACAGGATGTGGAGGATCAGCACAGCTGGGTGAGCATGACGTGGCCACAGGATGTGTGACGATGATGGTTCACCATCCGGCGGGCGGCACCATGTAGGGCTTTCTCTGTCTTGCCGATGTCTTGGTCAGCATTGGGGTCTTGGACTGGTGAGGCCTACTCCAGAGTATGTCCCTTTGCGGTCGGCTGGGCTATAAGCAACATTACCTTACCTTACCTAATCCAGAGAAGGCTGTACCAAAGCTTTGTACGCTGTCACTTTGATGGTACAAAGTTGAGTTATCTGTTGCACTTCTATCACTGCCCCTGCTGTGAGCTTTAAAGAATAGTCTCTTCTGTCTGCTGTTGCAGCATAGTACATTCTCTGTGCTACCTTCACTGACATAATGTGCCGTCAAAATCTCCATATTGTCGACGAAAACAAACAAACATCCTTGCATTGTCCGAACACTTTGCCACTGTGAAGGAGCTATATCATTTGTCTGTAAGCCAATTTAAATGAAATGCCACCACACTGACCCTGAGCACACGGAGCACATGAAAATGGGTTGTTGTCTCGGAAAGTGTCATACGCGGCAACATATTTCTTCGCTGCTGAACAAGGTTGGAGTATTTGTGAGAAAGAGAGCGGAAGGGGATGAGAACGACCTACATGGCCTTTCGCTGTCGAGTCGAGGAATGTTTTTGAACGTAGCTCGTCTACTGTCCATGGATATGTATGAAGGACCTGGCCGCCGGAACATGACAGTGCCATCATCAGCGGGTTGTGAAGGTTGATTCACTGCTGACGGTGGAAGAAGGATGATGGCATGGCTCCCTGCATTTTGTTTTGAAAAGGAAATAACCATATTCTTTGCATCATAGTGTTGAAGGAACTCGCCGAAGGATCATGCACATACATATGGAACATTTTGCGTGAATTATTTTATCTGCTATTCCGATGCCGTCTTGCTGGCAGCCGACCAATCAAAGCTACCACGCACCCGCCTACTCACGCGCGCGCGCACGCACACACACACACACACACACACACACACACACACACACACACACACACACACACGCACACACGCACAGAGAGAGAGGAGAGAGAGAGAGAGAGAGAGAGGACAGACAGACAGACAGACAGACAGAGAGAAAGAAAGAGAGTTTTACATTTTGTGCTTTGGATCCTCATACAAAAGGTTCCAAAATGAAAAGAAATTGCAATTCAATGTTCACTTTTACTTTTTATTTTTGCAACCAATCCCGCCCCTCCTCCAACCCCCTTTTCCTTTCCCCCCTTTTTTTTTTTTTTTTTACAAAACCACCCGTCACTTTCCGCTTTAAGAAGTAATTAGACTGCAATGATAATTGCCCCTGGGTGATGAGAATACCGCTTTAAAACAAGCACTGTCAGCGTTGAAACCAGTGGATTGTGACGTTGTCCTATGATAATGAAAATACTGATTTAAAACAAGCACCGTGTCTGTGTTAAACACAGTGGATTGTGACGTTGTCCTATGATAATGAAAATACTGATTTAAAACAAGCACCGTGTCTGTGTTAAACACAGTGGATTGTGACGTTGTCCTATGATAATGAGAATACTGATTTAAAACAAGCACTGTGTCTGTGTTAAACACCGTGGATTGTGACGTTGTCCTGTATAGTGATGATGACAACACTGCTTTAAAACAAGTGCTGTGTCTATGTTAGACACCGCGGATTGTGATGTTGTCCCGAGGTGAAGAGAACACCGATTAAAACAAGTGTTTAGTATGTGTTAAACACCGTGGATTGTGAGGTTGTCGTATGATGATGAGAACTCTGCTTTCAAAACAAGTGTTGTGTTGATGTTAAACTCTGTGGATGGATGATTGCAGCAATCGCCAGATCTTCTAATGAATTTCGGCCTGGAGGTGAACGCCACATTATTTCTTTTCTTTATATTTTCTGATGCTATACCACTTCTCCTGCCCCGTCTTCTTCTGACGACCGTGTCCATTTTCTTCTTGTTTCAAACAATTCTGTGTTAGGTCAGTCTGGCAGGTAAAGAAAGTGGTTGTCTGAACCTGTCCCAACTGCTCAGGTGTTCACTAAGATGACTTGGTCAGCCAGTTGTGGACAGTGTGTCCCTGAAGATCCCAGCAAACGCGTTCATACCGTCACCGTATCGGTACGTGTGTTTGTGACTGTGTGCACTCCACAGCAGAATCACAATGGACGCTGTATATTATATATATATATATATATATATATATGTTGATTGCTGCTATATTCTTCAGGATCTTCAAGCACACCGCCGTTAAACTGATATTGATTTATCATACTGCAGTTTATTTAACGGTTGCTGGTATATGACCGGCTCACTCACTGCAGGCAAGTTTTGGCTCCTTCATTACGTGTGAGGTGTGTCTTCGTTGGTGGACGATAACGCAGCGTTAATGTGTTTTCCTGCGGTCGGTCAGCCTATAAATAGCACGACTTGGACCGGATGATCACAAGAATGACCAGAATTTTTAATGACCCACGCCAAGGACATACCAGTTGACTATAGCCACGCACACTGTCAACAAACACACAAAAAGAGTAAACCATCTGTGATCTCCATAACCTGGAACACCCACGCCCTCCCAAGTCGCACACATATTTTGAGAACTACTTCCAGAACGAGAGCAAGGTTTATGTCCTGAGTGAGGAGACTACGAGCTATCTGCTGTGAATAATGCAACCTTCCCGGGCCAAAGTATCCCCATTTCAGCAGTCTGTGAGACCAGCATCAATTTCCCTTTTGGGAATTTATCACTTTGGTGATCAGACACAAAAACAGCTCTGTGTACTCTCCACGCCTCCCCGTCCTGCATGTTAGAAACCAAAGTTTGTAGTCTGGAGATACGCAGCTCACTAACTTTTAATGTGTTTGAAAGAGCTGCAAACGGAGCGTAAAGGCCTGGTGAACAAGATTTATAACGGGCGGTTGATATTCAAAGTTTCCAGAGGGAGTAATCTGTTAGGATCACGTTGGATTTACAGCACTTTTAGTGGGTCATAAAGCTTGATGTATGATATTGGGTGCAGAAAGATCTGGAGAGCGTGCATCAATTCAAACAATGTCTTAATCATGTATACGCAGTACAAATTCGCCCGTGTGTGTGTGTGTGTGTGTGTGCACGTACACACAATGCAACTGCAAGCACATGTACTGTACACACACACGTGCGCGTGCAAACACACACACACACACACAGAGACTCACTCACTAATGCACACACACACATACAAGCTCACATGCGCTTGCGCACGCACAAACATATGCGCACACGCAGAAACACGTGCGCATGCACACACGTATACACTCACGCATACATACATGCACATGCATGCATACACATGCACACACACAATGTATGTAGTGTGTGTGTATATATATATATATATATATATATATATATATAATGCTGAACAATTAAGTAGTGGGGGAAAACAAGTGTAGGTTAACAATTCTTCCATTATTATAGTAATGAATTGGCTAAGATTTGAAGAACAAAAATGAAGAAAATGTATATTATAAAGACGAAAACCCTTCACTAGCTGCATGAGGGAACCATCGCAATCCCTCTCGAAAGCAGATCTAAATGTATCGCCTGCTCCCAGGCCTTTCATCCGCTGGATCGGAACTCATCAGGGAGACACGACTGATTGTGTCTGTACTCTTGGTGTCAAATAGAGACACACCACAGTCCATAACTCTGTGGTGTTCTCACCACCAAGGGTTCAAAGAAGAATCCACCAGCACCCCAAAGCAGCCAGCAAAAGGTAGTAGAATAAAATAAAACGAAAGTGTGGAGAGCTTAAAAGTTGCTGAAAAACTAAAAACATTATGCAAACAGAATAAAAAAGTAGGGGACAATCTTTGAGCCTATGCTTGAGGATCCATTTAAGGATGCAAGGGAGATAAAAAAAAGGAACAGTCTGAGTGGTCAGCTCTGCTGTTCAATAACTCAAGCATTGTCAGCGGCTAAGAATTGTGTAGAACAAGCTTTACTTGGATCTCCTAAG
>CM065720.1:5644840-5657340 GCA_033310375.1 Conus canariensis
GTGAGAGATCTGTTCAATGATATTTCTGCCTTTGAGGACTCCATCCAGTTTCCCAGCTATAATGATGTCTGTTTGAGAGTATAATTTTTTTTCAAAATTATTCTGAGCATTGCTTTGCTAAAATGGCTGATCAATCTGATTTTGCGGTAGCTCTGGAGATTTTCGAAAATTCTGTTCGTGGAAAGGGTAACGATTAGTCACTGAGTCCATGGCGTGGGCTATTCACTGACATTATTGAAGAAGGCAGTATGAATATCACAAGAGTTCTGTAGGAAGGATGTAAATGCCTGTAGCCTTACCTTATTTCACTGACCTCGTAGGAAGGATGTAAATGCCTGTAGCCTTACCTTATTTCACTGACCTCGTAGGAAGGATGTAAATGCCTGTAGCCTTACCTTATTTCACTGACCTCGTAGGAAGGATGTAAATGCCTGTAGCCTTACCTTATTTCACTGACCTCGTAGGAAGGATGTAAATGCCCGTAGCCTTACCTTATTTCACTGACCTCGTAGGAAGGATGTAAATACCTGTAGCTTACCTTATTTCACTGACCTCGTAGGAAGGATGTAATGCTGTAGCCTGACCTTATTTCATGACCTCGTAGGAAGGATGTAAATGCCTGTAGCCTGACCTTATTTCACTGACCTCGTAGGAAGGATGTAAATGCCTGTAGCCTGACCTTATTTCATGACCTCGTAGGAAGGATGTAAATGCCTGTAGCCTGACCTTATTTCACTGACCTCGTAGGAAGGATGTAAATGCCTGTAGCCTTACCTTATTTCACTGACCTCGTAGGAAGGATGTAAATGCCTGTAGCCTTACCTTATTTCACTGACCTCGTAGGAAGGATGTAAATGCCTGTAGCCTGACCTTATTTCACTGACCTCGTAGGAAGGATGTAAATGCCTGTAGCCTGACCTTATTTCACTGACCTCGTAGGAAGGATGTAAATACCTGTAGCCTGACCTTATTTCACTGACCTCGTAGGAAGGATGTAAATGCCTGTAGCCTTACCTTATTTCACTGACCTCGTAGGAAGGATGTAAATGCCTGTAGCCTTACCTTATTTCACTGACCTCGTAGGAAGGATGTAAATACCTGTAGCCTTACCTTATTTCACTGACCTCGTAGGAAGGATGTAAATACCTGTAGCCTGACCTTATTTCACTGACCTCATGACGGGCACCGAAACAAGCAGCGGGAGAGGAGGGGAGGATTATTTTCATTTTCCGTTTTGAGTTTTTTTCCTCAAATACATGATTGTATGTCTTTTTCCACATTGACGTCAATATATGTCATTTTCATTAATTATTGATAATGGAGTCTTTGATATAGAATCACATGTAGTGACTGTTGTTCCCTTCCCTTCCTTTTCTCCACCTCTCTGGTCGCGCGTTTATGTATGCATGGATTAGGAACTGGCTAAAGGGAGCGAGAGAAGGGAAGAGGGGGAAAAAATCTGTGAATGATGGAGAAAGAAAGGAACAGTTCGGGTTTTGGAAGATGGCGGGAGATACCTGTGTGCAGAGTAATGCTTCAATAATCCGCAGTCGTCGGAACAAATGTAGGAAATACAAAACAATGAGCGTAACCACCACCATCCCACCCCCCCACCCCCCCCACCCCCCAAAAAAAAAAAAAGACTATGCATGCATAACGAGTGTATAAAGGATACACGAATCATGCATGAAATCACCTCCATGACAGTTCACATGCTTTGCGTGATTTAGGTTACACTGCCTGAGGAATTCAATGTTTTGGGCAACCGTTCTTGTTTGAAATACGCAAGGTTGTTCAGCTCACTGCTTTCTTCTGCCTCCACATTTCTACGACTTCGACTTTTCTGAAGTAAATATACATTTGTTTCATCGTAGCTGGTTCTGTGCTGGCAGAAACGAATAGAATAAACTGATTTTAAAAAGAAATGATTCAATACTTGCCATAATTGCGTCAAAATCATTTTACACACACACACACACACACACACACACACACACACACACACACACACACACACACACACACACACATACACACACACACACACACACACACACACACACACACAGAAGAGAGAGAGAGAGAGAGAGAGAGAGAGAGAGAGAGAGAGAGAGAGAGAGAGGGAGGGAGGGAGGGAGTTCCACAGTTCTTAACTGTTTATGGTTTTTAAAACAATACTCATGATAAAGATCTAAAAGGGCATTCTGGAGAGCGCTGATGTCTTCAAAGGACAAACTCATCCTTCATCAGCCCTTTGACACGAATTTGAATCAACATTTGATACTGTCCTTTACAGACATTATTTCATCTAGCCACCGAATTTCTTTCCAACGGGTTCGCTGGTTTTAAACAGGATCTTGCAGCCAGACAGACAGACAAAGCAACCAACAGTCGTGGAAGACAACAGCACCATCCCAGTGAAGGTAGACATTGGTGCCAATGTGATGTGAAAGATTTAGTACCTTTATTTTTCGGTAACGTTGCCACGACCCCGATTTGAAAGTACTGGAAAGATCTCTGATCGATACCCACAGTTTCACAAAGTTTGATGCTCTATGCGGCTGTTACGCTGAGCAAAATGTCAGCATTAACAAATGTGCATGCCTCCCACTTCTCTCTCTTCCCCTTCCAGCACCTTTTCCAAATCTCTGACATCTGTCTCTGTCTGCCTGTCTGTCTGTCTCTCTATCTGTATCTCTCTTGCCTTCTGTCTGTCTGTGTCTTCCTTCCTTTTCCCAATGTAACTTTGTTTCTACCTACCCTACTAGTTAAAATAGCATTTCACTCCAGTTTCATACAAAGTTCCACCCATTCCCAGTACAATCCACTGTCGTTAATTCCCAAGACAAGGGACATTGGGTCTGCACAGGGCAGGCCTCAAGGACAGGAAATAAGCCACCCTGTGGCGTGCCTGACGAACATGGCCAACGTAGAGATCCGGGATTGGACAACAGTGGAATACTCTGAAGACATACCAGGATGGGTGGAAGTGTCTGTTCTGTAGGCCAACTGAATGATGTGACTAAAACTCGTTAGAGTGGCTGAAGGTATCTCTCCTGCAGGCTAACTGAATGCCATCACTAAACCACGTTAAAAGGGTAGAAACTTTCTCTTCTGTGGGGTAATTTGTTGTTGTCTTTAAACCACGTTAAAATGGTTTGAACTATCTCTTTAGTAGGGTAACTAAATATTGTCACCAAACCACGTTAGAGTGGTGGAACTATCCCCTTTCTAAGCCTGCTCAATTAGCTCCCTGCTTGGGAGCCGGAATAGCTCAGTTGGTAGAGCGCCGTACTCGTGATCCTGGGCTTGCGGGTTCGAATCTCCGCCGGGCCGTTTCGGCACAGGGGGATTTTCCCCTCGGAGTTAACATTGGTTCTGACTCCATTTTTCCATAGTCCTTCGAATGAGACTATAAACCGAGGTTCCGTGTGTGAACGCACGCATAACATCTTGCACACACGTAAAATCCCATCACCAACTTTCGGAAGAGTAGGCCAGTTTGGCCGTTGGTATGGATGACACGTTACACATAGCATGCACCCCGCGTGAGAAATTGACAGAATGAAGGAAGTAAGGAAACTGAGTGAACGATATTGAACGATATTGACTGGATGACACGGGACACGACTGAATGAAGCGCCAGCTGGCAGCTCTTCAGTCGGCACTACCCATGTAGGCAACCCGTTGTGTAAACGAGTGTGGATTGTAAAGCGCTTACAGCTTGGTCTCTAGCCGAGGATAGGCGCTATGTAAGTATTCATTATCATTATTAATATTATATCACTGAAACACGTTTAAATAGTGCAACTATCTCTTTTGTGCGCTTGCTGAATGTTGTCACTGAAATACATTAGAATGGTTAGAACTATTATCTTTTGTAGTCTAGCTGAGTTTTGTCAGCGAACACGTTAGAATGGCTAGGTCTATCTCTTCGGTGAGTAAGCTGAGTTTTGGCATTGAGAAACAGGCTAAAATAGCGGATTATCTCTACTGCGGCCTAAGCTAATGTTATCACTGAAATTTGTTAACGTGGTTGAGCTATCTGTTCTCTATGGAATGCTGTAATTGAAACAAATCAGAACCACCAGAACTCTCACTTTTATGGCTAACGAATGTCGTCACTGAAACATGTCGGTATGGCTAAAGATATTTCTTCTGTAGGCTAACTAATGTTCTCACTAAAATATCTCAGAATACCTGGAACTGTCTCTTGTTTGTCTGAATGTTGACACGAAAACACGTTAAAACAGCTGAAACTATGTCTTTCGGAAGGTCTCCCGCAAATGAAAAAAAAGACAATTAAAGAAAGAATTACAACTTTGTTGACGACGATTCATAGTTTTGTTTCATTCAGATTGCATTGTGATGACAATGGATAGGCAAATGTTCGGTTTAGAGGCGTATGATAATGGTTGTAATTGCAATGACGAGGACAATGACGACGATGACAAAATGGATCACACGCACACACAGACACACAGACACATCACACACACACACACACACACACACACACACACACACACACACACACACACACACACACACATGAGCGCGTGCACTGAGAGAGAGAGAGAGAGAGAGAGAGAGAGAGAGAGAGAGAGAGAGAGAGAGAGAGAGAGAGAGGTGTGGGTGGGATGGGTGGGGGGTGGGGGGAAACCAGATCTGACAAAGACAGAAATAGTTACGAAGAGTAAAGCATGTCCGATTTAATTTTACGCACACGACTAAATTCATTGACAGTAACTGGGATTCTGACATACCACCTTTGTCTGATCAGGGTGTGCAGTTATTACCTAATTGTAGTGATGTGTAACGACAATCCTCTCTTTTAGGGCACAAGTTGACAAAAGTAATTGATTCTTGATAACAGGTAAATCCCTCTGTTACACACACACACTCTCTCTCTCACTCTCTCTCTCTCACTATCTCTCTCTCTCTCTCTCTTTCACGCACACACACACACACACACACACACACACACACACACACACACACACACACACACACCGCAGACACACACATACACGACACTTACAGAGAGAGAGAGAGAGAGAGAGAGAGAGAGAGAGAGAGAGAGAGAGAGAGAGAGAGAGAGAGAGAGAGAGAGAGAGAGAGAGAGAGAGAGAGATGTACTCAATTTCATCCGTTCTGAAATGGAATTAAGACGAAAATTTGTTGGACGACCAGACACACAGAAGAAACACACACACACACACACACACACACACACACACACACACACACACACACACCACACACACACACACACACACACACAGAGATAATGATGATGATGATGATGATGATGATGATGATAACAATGCTGATGATCTTTATATCCAAGGGTAACAGAAAAGCAAATGTATGCTTTTTTACGTCCAGCCATTGCCCAGCTGAGGGACTAAGAGTGACTACCAACCAAGCATGACTAGCTACTAAACCATAGAGATGAGAGAGAGAGAGAGAGAGAGAGAGAGAGAGAGAGAGAGAGAGAGAGAGAGAGAGAGAGAGAGAAGCAGGTAGACTGATAGACATACAAACACATACACAGCTCCATATTCATCGCTCCCACATCTTCATCACCCAACCTCCTCCCTCCCCAACTCCCCCCCCCTCCACCCATCCCCGTATCCCCCACTTTAAGTTCCATTGTCCAGGAAGACAGCCTCCTGTTGTTAGACCACAGTGCGGTGTGATTTGGTTAGTCTCCAGACATCCCCCTATTCACTGCAGGCCTGTCCCGGCAGGGAGGGACTAAGTAAGCCCATTACCTCCATGACGAATGAGGCTAGACACAGGTCTGATCCAATAAATGACAGACGTGACAGTCCGCGCCCAGGGACGTGGAAAAGGGGGTGGGGGTGGGAGTGGAGTTGGGGTGGGACTATTCTGGTGATCCGTTCAAATCGATAGAAGTCTTCTGGAGATGAGTAAAAAGAAAAAGAAAAAAAAAAGAAAAAAAGAAGAAAAAACCCGTATTTATTTTCAATTGAGTCGAACATCGCTGGGCGGAGAGAAGGCATTATTTGATTTACCTGTTGTTTTTGTTTTCAGGGTTGGAATGTCGATGGTAGTAGATGTAAACATACGTACACGAGTGTAGGCGAACTTTGGTGCAAGCTCGTTGTTTTGTTATTGTTGTAGAGAACCAAAGCGTTGGGCTGACAGCAATGACTGGGTCTTCAAACGGTATGTGTGGTCAGTTGTCTGGTCAGTGGCAAAGACTGCGTTGAGTGTGTTGACCAACATCTTGGGGGGAGGGGGGGGGCAGCGGTCGAAGGTCCGACTCACTTGGACACCGCATTTGCATACACTCGGTCACAAATATAGCACGTTCACCCCTCAACATGAAAATTCATTTACGTTTCATATCCAGTCCATTCACACGACATTCTATAAGTCACGACAGCATGCACATCTCTTGTCATGACAGTGTCCATTGATCACAACTGTACAAATCTCGAAAGCATATTAATTATAACACACTGAGAGATGTGATGTACACATTGTAATTTGTTTACTCTATACATAGCTTACTGAACATAAAGGGAAGAAGAGAGAGAGACGAATTGGGGGAACGTGGAGATGCGGGAATAAGACGTATCAGAGAGTCAAATAAATAGCCATAGAAGAAGTGATGGAACGTTTTAAACAGGGGTAAATAATGAAAATCTGAATAATTCCTACCTTAAGTTTCTGTAAAACATAGCATGATATTCAAAACAGAGTGACTGAGGCGGAAAACGAAGCAAAATTTCGAAGAGAGGGAGTTAGATACCGCCAAGGACATAGACAAACAAAGTACAGGACAAACATAACTTGTCCTGTGCTATGCTTGTCTGTGTCCTTGCGGTAACTAACCCCTCTCTTTCGAAATAGACTGATATTGATTAATTTCATCCATGATCCACTAAACTGGTAAATATCGGTGATAATTAGTTCTTCATGTGGTGTGCATGTAAGGGCAATACTACAGCACACTGTATCGACGCTAGATGAATATTTTCTTTTCCAAATCATTTTGGATTTTCGTATGCATATTTTCTCCTGACATTGACGGCTAATTCATTTATGAATATATCAAATAGTCAATGTATTAAAACACAGCTGTGCTTAACGGCATTTCCTCCAGTTTCTTCCAACGACAGTATCATTTGGCAACATTGTCTTGGTAATCTATTCTCTTCCAGCTGTAGAAAAAATCCGTATCAACACTCTGAATTCAAACTTCTCACATTTTTTCGCTTTGTATTACTTTTCATCGAACCAAGCTTTTCCGCAGATTCCCTGCATGTCTTGGCCATGGAGGAGTTCATCTTTTTTTTTTTTTTTTTTTCAACTATCGGTTAGTGACCTCAATGACGTGTCCATGTTTTGTCTTGGGACAAAGTGGCTTCTTCTCCTTTGTTTCCATGGACAAAGTGGCTTCTTCTCCTTTGTTTCCATGGACAAAGTAGCTTCTTCTCATTTGTTTCCATGGACAAAGCGGCTTCTTCTCCTTTGTTTCCATGGACAAAGTGGCTTCTTCTCCTTTGTTTCCATGGACAAAGTGGCTTCTTCTCCTTTGGTTCCATGGACAAAGCGGCTTCTTCTCCTTTGTTTTCATAGACAAAGTGGCTTCTTCTCCTTTGTTTCCATGGATAAAGTGGCTTCTTCTCCTTTGTTTCCATGGATAAAGTGGCTTCTTCTCCTTTGTTTCCATGGATAAAGTGGCTTCTTCTCCTTTGTTTCCATGGACAAAGTAACTTCTTCT
Source organism: Conus canariensis (assembly GCA_033310375.1). Taxonomy (NCBI): domain Eukaryota; kingdom Metazoa; phylum Mollusca; class Gastropoda; order Neogastropoda; family Conidae; genus Conus; species Conus canariensis. Next base: position 5,652,600 of record CM065720.1, read on the forward strand.
CCTTTGTTTCCATGGACAAAGTGGCTTCTTCTCCTTTGTTTCCATGGACAAAGTAACTTCTTCTCCTTTGTTTCCATGGACAAAGTAGATTCTTCTCCTTTGTTTCCATGGACAAGATGGTTTCTTCTCCTTTGTTTCCATGGACAAGATGGTTTCCTCTCCTTTGTTTCCATGGACAAGATGGTTTCTTCTCCTTTGTTTCTATGGACAAGATGGTTTCTTCTCCTTTGTTTCCATGGACAAAGTAGCTTCTTCTCCTTTGTTTACATGGACAAGATGGTTTCTTCTCCTTTGTTTCCATGGACAAAGTGGCTTCTTCTCCTTTGTTTCCATGGACAAAATGGCGTCTTCTCCTTTGTTTCCATAGACAAAGTAGCGTCTTCTCCTTTGTTTCCATGGACAAAGTAGCGTCTTCTCCTTTGTTTCCATGGATAATGTGGCTTCTTGTCCTTTGTTTCCATGGACAAAGTAGCTTCTTCTCCTTTGCTTCCATGGACAAAGTAGCTTCTCTTTTGTTTCCATGGACAAAGTGGCTTCTTCTCCTTTGTTTCCATGGACAAAGTGGCTTCTTCTCCTTTGTTTACATGGACAAGATGGTTTCTTCTCCTTTGTTTCCATGGACAAACTGGCTTCTTCTCCTTTGTTTCCATGGACAAACTGGCTTCTTCTCCTTTGTTTCCATGGACAAACTGGCTTCTTCTCCTTTGTTTCCATGGACAAAGTGGCTTCTTCTCCTTTGTTTCCATGGACAAAGTGGCTTGTTCTCCTTTGTTTCCATGGACAAAGTGGCTTCTTCTCCTTTGTTTCCATGGACAAAGTGGCTTCTTCTCCTTTGTTTCCATGGACAAAGTAGCTTCTTCTCCTTTGTTTCCATGGACAAAGTGGCTTCTTCTCCTTTGTTTACATGGACAAGATGGTTTCTTCTCCTTTGTTTCCATGGACAAAGTGGCTTCTTCTCCTTTGTTTCCATGGACAAAGTGGCTTCTTCTCCTTTGTTTCTATGGACAAGATGGTTTCTTCTCCTTTGTTTCCATGCACAAACTGGCTTCTTCTCCTTTGTTTCCATGGACAAACTGGCTTCTTCTCCTTTCTTTCCATGGACAGAGCGGCTTCTTCTCCTTTGTTTCCATGGACAAACTGGGTTCTTCTCCTTTGTTTCCATGGACAAGATGGTTTCTTCTCCTTTGTTTCTATGGACAAGATGGTTTCTTCTCCTTTGTTTCCATGGACAAACTGGCTTCTTCTCCTTTCTTTCCATGGACAAACTGACTTCTTCTCCTTTCTTTTCATGGACAAAGTAGCTTCTTCTCCTTTGTTTCCATGTACAAAGTGGCTTCTTCTCCTTTGTTTCCATGGACAAAATAGCTTCTTCTCCTTTGTTTCCATGGACAAAGCGGCTTCTTCTCCTTTGTTTCCATAGACAAAGTAGCGTCTTCTCCTTTGTTTCCGTGGACAAAGTGGCTTCTTCTCCTTTGTTTCCATGGACAAAGTAGCTTCCTCTCCTTTGTTTCCATGGACAAAGTAGCTTCCTCTCCTGTGTTTCCATGGACAAAGTAGCTTCTTCTCCTTTGTTTCCGTGGACAAAGTGGCTTCTTCTCATTTGTTTCCATGGACAAAGTGGCGTCTTCTCCTTTGTTTCCAAGGACAAAGTAGCTTCTTCTCCTATGTTTCCATGGACAAAGTGGCGTCTTCTCCTTTGTTTCCATGGATTTGTCATATGTTGCAACTATGAACTCATTTCCTCGACCCAAACTACTTTTGTTTCTGTGAGAACTTCGCCTTTCCCGCCTTTTCAGTACTGTTCTCCATGACTTGGTTGTTAACTTGCACTTTCCTACGTATTTCGACCAGCAAGAGATCGAAGATTCCTAGACTGAAAACATCAGACTTTTATATCCTAAGCATGATATCATATCACACCACACGACACACCAAACTTTTCTATAGCAGTAGAGCCATATTCACAAATGCAGGGGCTACTGCCATCAAAACCGTCTTCAGTTAAACCATTTATGATCGCACGGTAAGTTCCTTAAATGAGTTTCTCCCTTTGTTGTGAGACGTCATAGATAAAAACAGATCAGTATCATTCGTGTCCACTATGGTCTATTCTCTCATTTCAATTTATGTTTTGTTATGGCTGCCCTCTCTGTCTGTCTCTGTCTCTGTCTCTCTGTCTCTCTCTCTCTCTGTCTCTCTCTCTCTGTCTGTCTGTCTGTCTGTCTCTGTCTCTGTCTCTGTCTCTCTCTCTCTCTCTCTCTCTCGTCCCAGGCGTCTTTCAAATTTAGACGCTGCCTTTATTTTACAACATAACCCACCAATCTCTCTCTCTCTCTCCTCTCTCTCTCTCTCTCTCTCTCTCTCTCTCTCTCTCTCTCTCAGGCGTCTTTCAAATTTAGACGCCGCCTTTATTTTTAAAACAAATTCCACCAAAGTTGTTCATTATTCTCTAGGTAAGAAAAAGTACAGGAGTTTAAAGGGAGGAAGACAAGTAAGCCAATGAGCGTCAGGCCAAACGAGGCCAGACACAGGTCTGAACCAATCAACGCCAAGCCCGAAAGCCCAGTGTGCTGGAGTGAAGGGCAATCTGGGAAGACCTTAAAATGGCTGCACGTCTTTTACACAGGAGCGGAATGTAATTGCTTTCCGCTGAATTAAGCAATGGCGGAAAGACAGAAAGAAGGGATTAGGGGGAAAATCTCTTGTGTTCTTGTTCTTTTGGTTAGAAAGTTTCTGACAATGCATACAGGAAATCTCGTATGGAAAGAAAGCGGTTGGCATTGATGGAGACGTCTTCATATCCGACTGAATTGTAAGTATAAAATGACAGAGTAGTAGCCTACGGTTTGTTTAGACCATATGTCTGTTGAGTTAGAAAGATAGCATTCAGGCAGCCAGACAGACTCCGAGAATGTATGATAACAAAATATCATGAATACTGTGATATAGAATGCGTGTGTGCCCCCCCCCCCCTCCCCCCCTTCCACACACACGAACATACATTGAGAGAGAGAGAGAGAGAGAGAGAGAGAGAGAGAGAGAGAGAGAGAGAGAGAGAGAGAGAGAGAGAGAGAGATTCTTAGCCGTAACAATGCTTGGATTCTTAAACAATAGAGGTGATCAGTCTTACAGTTTACACATGTTGATCTCCCTTGCATCCTTTGTAACTCTTCAAAGACAGTCGGACTGGTTTGTTTTATGATATTGATAATTCTTTGTGTATGCTTTGCTAGTTCTGTCTTCATAGCTCTTCATTCCCTTTTCCTTTTCCCTCTGTCTTCTTCTGCCCTCCTCTGACTGCTCTGGTGGGCAGTTGGACTGTGTTTTTCTCCCTGTGATGGTGAGAATGTACAGGATTTACATGTTGTAACTGTCAGTCACACGCCATGGGTGGACTCGCACAACCAAACCGTGTCCTCTTGGTGAATCTCTCTCATTAACGAAATGTAGACTGTGCAGATGTGCGGTTCTGTTTACTAGACACACCTGTTGGTTCTCATAGACTGTTAGAAAAGGGTTACATATCCACGCTTTAACGGCCCCAGTCTTTGTGATTTCCCGTAACCCCCGTAAGTCATTGAAAAACATTTAGTTTCTAAACTCTCATTTCTCTGTACCATATAGTCGCTTCGACAAGACGAAGTTCGAATAGTTCAGTACTGCAAGATCTTTTGTAAGTTTGGCTTTCTCATTAAGATTTAGTCTTACCTGGTCTTGGCAGCTTGTTTACTTTAACGTTTTTGTTGTTACAATATTGTTTTCAAGGGTTTTAGGGCGAAAGGAGAGTGTGATGAAAAAGGCTACGTGTGTGAGTTGCGGCTTGGATAAGACATACATTCAACTCATGGCGAGGTGCTTTAACCTGGTGAATGATGACAACCATTTCACAAACCTACCTTTTTGTGTGAGTAATTTGAATGTTTCCGTTGCTGGAGTTGTTGCTTGCATTTTGTTTTTTGCGCAGGGTTGCCGAATGGATTGTGTTAGTATCACAAGCACACTAACCTGATTAACACTTGAAATGACTCATTTGTATATCAATCCACGGGAAGAATGAAGCCATTTTCTTAAATCCTATGGGGTTTTTGTACACATGTGCAGGATGGAAGTCATTAACCGTAAATATGCTGAAGATCTATACCAACTGCACCAGAAACTAAAACGATGTGGGAAAAACTAGTGCGCACTGCTCTCTAATGTTCTGGGGATGATCCACGGAAACTGTAGTGCAGCTGCACTATGTGCGTATATAACTCTGTGTGTATGTGTGTGTGTGTGTGTGTGTGTGTGTGTGTGTGTGTGTGTGCGTGCGTGCGTGCGTGCGTGCGTGGGGTGTGTGTGTGTGTGTGTGTGTGTGTGTGTGTGTGTGTGTGTGTGCGCGTCGGCGCGCGCGTGCGCGAACAATTATATACAATTTCACTTGTGGGATATACCTGGGTTATACTGTTTCAAATATGGGTTCTTCTCTCTATATCTGAAGTGTTACATACATGCCAAAAGGCTTCAAAATTACAGTGTTATGTGTCACCAAATATGACCCTGAGCCATGAAAATACAACAGAAGACAAATGGGTCTCACCGACCTACCTAGTCCAGTTAACTTCACGACAAAAACTCCCAGGTCACGGACATACCTTCTCATGACATTAGGTTTGCAGCGAAATCAAAGAAACAGCAATGATGCCAGACGCAAGAACTGACAAGGACGCAGTACGAAAGACGAAAGTGACCCCCCCCCCTC
>CM065720.1:5664840-5667340 GCA_033310375.1 Conus canariensis
ACATCAAGGCAGAGTGATGGGGACACACCACATGGAGGGGACAACAACAAGCCAGAGTGATGGGGACACACCACATGGAGGGACAACATCAAGGCAGAGTGATGGTGACACACCACTGGAGGGGACAACAACAAGGCAGAGTGATGGGACACACCACATGGAGAGGACAACAACAAGGCAGAGTGATGGTGACACACCACATGGAGGGGACAATAACAAGGCAGAGTGATGGTGACACACCACATGGAGGGGACAACAACAAGGCAGAGTGATGGTGACACCACATGGAGGGGACAACAACAAGGCAGAGTGATGGGGACACACCACATGGAGGGGACAACAACAAGGCAGAGTGATGTGACACACCACATGGAGGGGACAACAACAAGGCAGAGTGATGGTGACACATGGAGGGGACAACAACAAGGCAGAGTGATGGTGACACACCACATGGAGGGGACAATAACAAGGCAGAGTGATGGTGACCACATGGAGGGGACAACAACAAGGCAGAGTGATGGTGACACCCCACATGGAGGGGACAACAACCAAGGCAGAGTGATGGTGACCACCACTGGAGGGGACAACAACAAGGCAGAGTGATGGTGACACACCCACATGGAGGGGACAACAACAAGGCAGAGTGATGGTGACCACCACATGGAGGGGACAACAACAAGGCAGAGTGATGGTGATACACCACATGGAGGGGACAAACAAGGCAGAGTGATGGATGACACACCACATGGAGGGGACAACAACAAGGCAGAGTGATGATGACACACCACATGGAGGGGACAACAACAAGGCAGAGTGATGGGCACACACATGGAGGGGACAACAACAAGGCAGAGTGATGGTGAACACCAATGGAGGGGACAACAACAAGGCAGAGTGATGGTGACACCACATGGAGGGGACAACAAGCAAGGCAGAGTGATGGTGACACACACATGGAGGGGACAACAAGCAAGGCAGAGTGATGGTGACACACCACATGGAGGGGACAATAACAAGGCAGAGTGATGGGTGACACACCATGGAGGGACAACAACAAGGCAGAGTGATGGTGACACACCACATGGAGGGGACAACAACAAGGCAGAGTGATGGTGACACCCATGGAGGGGACAACAACCAAGGCAGAGTGATGGTGACACACACACTGGAGGGGACAAAACAAGGCAGAGTGATGGTGACACACCACTGGAGGGGACAACAACAAGGCAGAGTGATGGGACACCACATGGAGGGGACAACAACAAGGCAGAGTGATGGTGACACACCACATGGAGGGACAACAACAAGGCAGAGTGATGGTGACACACACATGGAGGGGACAACAACAAGGCAGAGTGATGGTGACACACCACATGGAGGGGACAACAACAAGGCAGAGTGATGGTGACACACCACATGGAGGGGACAACAACAAGGCAGAGTGATGGTGACACACCATGGAGGGGACAACAACAAGGCAGAGTGATGTGGACACACCACATGGAGGGGACAACAACAAGGCAGAGTGATGGGACACACACATGAAGGGGACAACAACAAGGCAGAGTGATGGTGACACATGGAGGGGACAACAACAAGGCAGAGTGATGGTGACACCACATGGAGGGGACAACAGCAAGGCAGAGTGATGGGGACACCACATGGAGGGGACAACAACAAGGCAGAGTGATGGAGACACATCACATGGAGGGGACAACAACAAGGCAGAGTGATGGTGACACACCACATGGAGGGGACAACAACAAGGCAGAGTGATGGTGACACACCACATGGGGGACAACAGCAAGGCAGGGTGATGGTGACACACCACATGGAGGGGACAACAACAAAGCAGAGTGATGGGGACACATGGAGGGACAACAACAAGGCAGAGTGATGGTGACACACCACATGGGGGGACAACAGCAAGGCAGGGTGATGGTGACACACCACATGGAGGGGACAACAACAAAGCAGAGTGATGGGACACATGGAGGGGACAACAACAAGGTACAGTGATGGTGACACACCACATGGAGGGGACAACAACAAGGCAGAGTGATGGTGACACACCACATGGAGGGGACTATAACAAGGCAGAGTGATGGTGACACATGGAGGGGACAACAACAAGGCAGAGTGATGATGACACACCACATGGAGGGGACAACAACAAGGCAGAGTGATGGTGACACACCACATGGAGGGGACAACAACAAGGCAGAGTGATGGTGACACATGGAGGGACAACAACAAGGCAGAGTGATGGTGATACACCACATGGAGGGGACAACAAGGCAGAGTGATGATGACACACCACATGGAGGGGACAACAACAAGGCAGAGTGATGATGACACACCACATGGAGGGGACAACAAGGCAGAGTGATGGTGACACATGGAGGGGACAATAACAAGGCAGAGTGATGGTGATACACCACATGGAGGGGACAACAAGGCAGAGTGATGATGACACACCACATGGAGGGGACAACAGTAA
>CM065720.1:5674840-5677340 GCA_033310375.1 Conus canariensis
TTGCTTTAATAATTGATTGACTTCAGGTAAAGAAAAGGATTGTGTGTGTGTGTGTGTGTGTGTGTGTGTGTGTGTGTGTGTGTGTGTGTGTGTGTGTGTGTGTGTGTGTGTGTGCGTGTGTGTGTGTGTGTGTGTATTGTGTGTGTGTGTGTCCCTCTTTCTCTCTCTCTCTCTCTCTCTCTCTCTCTCTCTCTCTCTCTATATATTATATATATATATATATATATATGTGTGTGTGTGTGTGTGTGTGTGTGTGTGTGTGTGTGTGTTTTGTGTGCATGCCAGTATGTGTGCGAGTGTGTGTGTGGGGGAGGGGGGTGGCGTGCGTGTGTTTGCGTGCACGCGCGCGCGCGTGTGTGTGCTGTGTGTGTGTGCGCACGTGCGCGCGTGCGTGCGATTGTGCGTGTGTGTGTGTGTGTGAATAAATGGAAATTGAAGCTGACTGGTGCAGTGAAGACAACAATCCGCGCGTTGTGCACTGCCCACAATGGAGGGGCTGGCCACTCATGTGGGAGAAGCTTCAAGCTTTTATTGCGTTTGCTTCACCCAATTATCGACCCCTTCTCCCCTCTCCCCCTCTCATCGGTAACCCTGCCTGTATGGCCTCCCTGCTTCCCTGAGCTGGCACTCCCCACCGCATAGCGAGCACCACTGGCTGTCTGTAAATATGGAAAGACACAGAAGTCTTATTCTGTCTCTTGGTTGGCATTTCCCACTATACAGGGAACACTACGGTCAGTTGTAAAGATGTAAAAGCACAGTGCTGTCTTTTGGTTGAAACTCTCCACGATACACAGAGCATTATGGGTAGCTGTAAAGACATAAAAACACAGTTGTCTTATTCTGTCTCCTGATTGCAACTCCCCACTACACACAGAGTATTACGGTTAACTGTACAGATGTAAAACCACAGTTGTCTGATTCTGTCTCTTGGTTGACACTCCCCACTACACACAGAGTATTACGGTTAACTGTACAGATGTAAAACCACAGTTGTCTGATTCTGTCTCTTGGTTGACACCCCCCACTACACACAGAGTATTACGGTTAACTGTACAGATGTAAAACCACAGTTGTCTGATTCTGTCTCTTGGTTGACACTCCCCACTACAACAGAGTATTACGGTTAACTGTACAGATGTAAAACCACAGTTGTCTGATTCTGTCTCTTGGTTGACACCCCCCACTACACACAGAGCATTACGGCCATCTGTAAAAATGTCAAAACACGGATGTCTTATTCTGTCTCTTGATTGGCACTAACCACCATACACAGCGAGTATTAAGGCCAAATGTAAAGATGTCAAAACACAGATGTCTTATTCTGTTTCTTCTTTTGCACTTCCCACTGTACAGAGAGGATTACGGCCAACTGTAAAGATGTCAAAAACACAGACGTCTCATTCTGTTTTTTCGGTTGGCAGTGCCCACTATACACAGAGCATTACAGCCAATTGTAAAGATTAAAAACACAGATTTTTATTCTGTCTCTTGGTTGGCGCTCTCCACTATGCAGAGAGCATTACAGCCAATTGTAAAGATTAAAAACACAGATTTTTATTCTGTCTCTTGGTTGGCACTCTCCACTATACACAGAGCATTACAGCCAATTGTAAAGATTAAAAACACAGATGTTTATTCTGTCTCTTGGTTGGCACTCTCCACTATACACAGAGCATTACAGCCAATTGTAAAGATTAAAAACACAGATGTTTATTCTGTCTCTTGGTTGGCACTCTCCACTATGCAGAGAGCATTACGGCCCACTGCAGTGATGTCAAAACACAGATGTCCTGTTCTATCTCTTGGTTGACACTCCCCACTATACACAGAGCATTACGACCAACTGTAAAGATGTAAAACCACAGTTGTCGTATTCTGTCTCTTGGTTGACACTCCCCACTATACACAGAGCATTACGACCAACTGCAAAGATGTAAAACCACAGTTGTCGTATTCTGTCTCTTGGTTGACACTCCCCACTATACACAGAGCATTACGACCAACTGTAAAGATGTCAAAACACGCTTGCAAATGCATGGACATCTTCTTTCCGTTTCAAAGAGGTCCAAGCTTTCCGGTATATGAGGCAGTGTAGTGTGAAAAATGTAACCAAAAAATGTAAATGTATCCCCATTTGAGAGACAAAAAAGACAACAACAAAAAAGACGAGAGACCCCTGAACGAAAAACTGAAAGTTCTCAGAATGAAAAAGACGCAACTAAATGAAAACAAGACGCAACTAAATGAAAACAAGACGCAACTAAATGAAAACCAGTAGGACATAGAAAATGAAAAAAGACACAACTAAATGAAAACCAGTAGGACATAGAAAATGAAAAAAGACACAACTAAATGAAAACCAGTAGGACATAGAAAATGAAAAAAGACACAACTAAATGAAAACCAGTAGGACATAGAAAATGAAAAAAGACACAACTAAATGAAAACCAGTAGGACATAGAAAATGAAAAAAGGACGTCTAAATATGGAAGCAAAT
>CM065720.1:5679840-5689840 GCA_033310375.1 Conus canariensis
GAAAAACGGGAGAGAGAAGAAAAGTTACAATTACAACTGGAACAAGAGGAGAGAGAGAAAGAAAGAGAAACACGTGCAACATGAATTCAAAGCGAGGAGCGCTGAACCAGAATACAGCCAACAGACTACAGAGGTCGATGTTGATGATGATGATAATCACCATGCGTTTTCTCCTCTCCCAAACCCCATACATTCCCATACTTCCTTCTCTTGTGATGCGTCGTGTGATGAAACGGACTCCTTTTTGTACATGCCACTCATGCCACCTTTTATGCGTGACCACGGGAAAATGGCCCTCTGACAACTCTTCCCCTTTTTCGTAGTAGTGCATTATCCTTTTACCATAAGCTTTTCTCTAAACAGTGACGCTTTGAAAGGGGTACTATGTGAAAGTGACAAAAAAAAAAAAAAAAAAAAAAAAAACAGTGTACAGAGGATGGATTCGGTGAGAAATTTCGTGCTATTCGGTCAAACGCGAACGAATCATTTCCTGCACTTTTAAATCGTTCCGGTCGCGGTTTTTTTTTTAAATTTTATTTTGCCTATGGATTGATCTGTCGAGAATCACTTATGATTTTGAAATTTGAGCCGTTTGTTTTTGCGCTGGCAAGTTTTACAAAGCGATTTATCACTTTTCGTTCGTGAATGTAGTTTTAACATTGCGAAAGACTGTTTAAACCCGCGGATTTGTGCAATAGGGCACCAGAGTAAATCCTTGTAAGGAATCCGGCTTTGAAACTTTCGAAACAAAAATAATGTCAGTTGATTTTTCTTCACGTAGCCTTTATCAAACAGAACAGCGAGGGAATCGCGATATTCATACAAACATTGTTCAAACCGTGCGTCGTATTTGAGCTTCCAATCGACCCCGGGACCAGTCTTAAAGTACTCCCCAGTCAAGAGATAGCCAGACAAATTCCCGTGTACATTTGCGTCCCGTTTGGTAGTGGTGTGAATGTGAATGCGAGAGGTGAGAATAATTATATTCTGGTGTTGGACATGTGGTTTATGGATGTATAAACAAGCAGATTGTCTTCATGCACAAATCAACCAGGCCAATGTGTCAAAAGAGAACACCGAACATTTCCTTGCGGTTGAAAACCAAGTACCTGGATTTCACGTGGAAGAGTGCTGTACTAATGGATGTAGTGGTACATGACTCAGAGATACAGACTGTACCACAGCGGGCATAAAATGTTTTGTTAAAGATGATCAGAACTCCGGCGCTACGCGACGATGCTGCATCCTTGATTGACATGTTGAATCATTTCCTGTCGCAAAAATAAGTATTTCTACATCCTACTTTGGCGGTGAAATGATTAAGTGTATGTATTTTGGACTCCCCAGTGACAGATGTAATCCTTGTAAATATGCCTGGCGTACCATCCACACATGGTGGGAATAGTGGGTCATTTGCGTGTCACCCATAAGCTCTCGTCACAACTCGTTCTCAGACAAAACAAGCGAATAACCCCGTCAGATCCTTATCTATCCCACAGTTGTATGTAACCCCAGACAAATTCAGAGAGCTTCACAAAGAGGATGGCACGCTGAAAAAAAAATGTTTTGAAAGTGTAACTGTTTGATGTGAACATTCCAAATATTCTTTTGAGGTGGAAGATGCTGTGCCGTACAGAGATTTTGAAGGTAGACATATTATTACACCTCAGTTCGATGTCTCCCGAAGGTGTTACATGATCCTATGATATCCTATGAACTCCTATAACGGGAGATTTGGGTGTTCGCAGAACTCTAGCATATGAGTGCTCTCCCATTTGTACTGGAAAAGTGTTCGGTCAGACATTTTGAGCATTGTCGCTTTTTCGACATTTTTGTAAAAAGACAATTCCAAAGGAAAGATTAGTTTGTTTTCCCTTTGAGAAAATGCAAGTGACTAGTGAACCTCCTGAACGAGAAATCATGGACATTGTTAGTTCCACTCCGTCCACCCTAATCCCCTCTGTTCGCCGGTCAAACCAGGTGGATCCATGTTCGTTAGCAAACCAGGTGGATTCATGTTCGTTTGCAAACCAGGTGGATTCATGTTCGTTAGCCGAAGAACAGGTGAAAGTGTGCGTAAGCAATAACACACTGCTGGCAGATTTGTAGAATGTATCCCCTGGTCAAAGGATGTTGATTTTGTTATCTCTTTTGGTGTGCTGATTTTAATAACACACTGCTGGCAGATTTGTAGAATGTATCCCCTGGTCAAAGGATGTTGATTTTGTTATCTCTTTTGCTGTGCTGATTTTAATAACACACTGCTGGCAGATTTGTAGAATGTATCCCCTGGTCACAGGATGTTGATTTTGTTATCTCTTTTGGTGTGCTGATTTTAATAACACACTGCTGGCAGATTTGTAGAATGTATCCCCTGGTCAAAGGATGTTGATTTTGTTATCTCTTTTGGTGTGCTGATTTTAATAACACACTGCTGGCAGATTTGTAGAATGTATCCCCTGGTCAAAGGATGTTGATTTTGTTATCTCTTTTGCTGTGCTGATTTTAATAACACACTGCTGGCAGATTTGTAGAATGTATCCCCTGGTCACAGGATGTTGATTTTGTTATCTCTTTTGGTGTGCTGATTTTAATAACACACTGCTGGCAGATTTGTAGAATGTATCCCCTGGTCAAAGGATGTTGATTTTGTTATCTCTTTTGGTGTGCTGATTTTAATAACACACTGCTGGCAGATTTGTAGAATGTATCCCCTGGTCAAAGGATGTTGATTTTGTTATCTCTTTTGCTGTGCTGATTTTAATAACACACTGCTGGCAGATTTGTAGAATGTATCCCCTGGTCAAAGGATGTTGATTTTGTTATCTCTTTTGCTGTGCTGATTTTAATAACACACTGCTGGCAGATTTGTAGAATGTATCCCCTGGTCAAAGGATGTTGATTTTGTTATCTCTTTTGGTGTGCTGATTTTAATAACACACTGCTGGCAGATTTGTAGAATGTATCCCCTGGTCAAAGGATGTTGATTTTGTTATCTCTTTTGCTGTGCTGATTTTAATAACACACTGCTGGCAGATTTGTAGAATGTATCCCCTGGTCAAAGGATGTTGATTTTGTTATCTCTTTTGCTGTGCTGATTTTAATAACACACTGCTGGCAGATTTGTAGAATGTATCCCCTGGTCAAAGGATGTTGATTTTGTTATCTCTTTTGGTGTGCTGATTTTAATAACACACTGCTGGCAGATTTGTAGAATGTATCCCCTGGTCAAAGGATGTTGATTTTGTTATCTCTTTTGCTGTGCTGATTTTAATAACACACTGCTGGCAGATTTGTAGAATGTATCCCCTGGTCACAGGATGTTGATTTTGTTATCTCTTTTGGTGTGCTGATTTTAATAACACACTGCTGGCAGATTTGTAGAATGTATCCCCTGGTCAAAGGATGTTGAGTTTGTTATCTCTTTTGCTGTGCTGATTTTAATAACACACTGCTGGCAGATTTGTAGAATGTATCCCCTGGTCAAAGGATGTTGATTTTGTTATCTCTTTTGCTGTGCTGATTTTAATAACACACTGCTGGCAGATTTGTAGAATGTATCCCCTGGTCAAAGGATGTTGATTTTGTTATCTCTTTTGGTGTGCTGATTTTTTCATATTACAACAAATGGTACCTGCCTTTGTGATGTTTGCTGCCTCTCTCAGTACCGTCAAGAATATTTTTTTAGAATAGGGGGCTCCGTCGCATGGACCGACTCGTGTCAGCAAGATTCCCAGCAAAACCCAGCGAACCCACACATCTCACCCCGTCCTTCTTCTGCTTCACTTGAACCAAGACTTTATTGTTTTTCACTGACGCCAGCTTTATTGGACTTGGAGCAGTTCTTGTTCGAAAGGAGAATGTCCTTCTCCAGCCCGTTAAATTCCCCAAGTGCACAATCTACGTTTACCCAACAGTGCTGCTCAACTGTTTGAGACCCTTGCGATCTTTGGTGGATTTCACAACAGACTTCTGCGATAGTCTTTGATGGTTCAGGAGTTTTCGTTCATCGGAGAACCTATCTCTTGATGTGCAAACATATTTGCTGACCAACTTTCACAAGAAGAACCTGTGATTTTTTGATGTGTTGATCATTTTGCCAGGGACATTTCAGTCACGTCTTGGATTCGTATTAATGCAAAGAGACATATCTTCGCAGCAACGCCTTGGACGAAGAACAACGTTACACGTTGCTGAACTTTGAACGCGTTCCCTGTTTCCAGAATGGAAAGCTAAGGTTGGTTCCTTTCCTTTTCTCCTTGGTGTGCTTGACCATTATATGGATGTCACCGTTAAAATGAAATGTCTGAAAATCATCTTTGAAGTGCTTCATGGCAGGTGCATCATTATACTCAGACACGATTTTGAAGTGTTATGCATAGATGTCGAATATTAATGAACTGGTGTTTTGAAATGTTTGATATTGCTGACATGGTTTCCTTATGATATGTTTTCCTTGTGGAAGAACTGCTTGTTTCAGAAATGGTAATCTTTGGCCTACCATCATCACGGAGCCTCGTTCCCTTAGAGAGACAAGACTATGTAAGAAAGAGGTGATCAGTATAGAGGCTGCCCAGACCTGCAGCCTCTTTGTGCTTTCCATGAAATATGGAAACAGCGTTGAGTAAGCCATACGCTGGTGGGGTAGAACTGTTCTCCCCAAACCCCCGTATGTCACCCTAAAAATCTCAGTTTCTGTCTCTGTCTCTCTGTCTCTATCTCTGTCACACACACACACACACACACACACACACACACACACACACACACACACACACACACACACACACACACACACTTACTTACTTACTTACACAAGCAAGCGCGCGCACGCACACACACACACACACACACACACACACACACACACACACACACACACACACACACACACACACACACACATCACCCCAACCCAACTCACCCCACACGCACACATACAAACACACACACACAGACAAGACAAAACACACACACACACACACACACACACACACACACACACACACACACACACACACACACACACACACACACACACACACACACACAACGCGCGCTTGTCTATCCTTTTGTAGAGAATCTCATTGATATTCCGGACATGATCCTGGACGCTGGCACCAAGATCTGAAAGAAGCGTGATTTCCAAATAAAATTGGTTGGGCTGGCACGGTCTCTTCCTGGTGTTGATCTCATTCAGACAATCGGACAAAGTCGCCTGGCATCTGGATTTCCTAGAAGTAGGATGCCACCTACTCTATCCTTCTGTTCAGCAGTTGGAATGGGGGCAGAGAGAGAGAGAGAGAGAGCGAGAGAGAGAGAGAGAGAGCGAAGAGAGAGAGAGAGAGAGAGAGAGAGAGAGAGAGAGAGAGAGAGTGTATGCAAAACGATAAATTGATCACATTTTACATCAAGCACTTGAAAAATCAGTCCGTCCCTCCCAGCAACACCCTCCACCACTACCATAAAAACCATTGCATTGAGGGGAGAGGGGGTGGGGGTGAGGGGAGGTAGTTGAAGAGGGCAATGGGGAGGAATACGACTGGAGTGGAAGGAGAAGGGGACACTGACATTCAAGAATCAAATTCAGCACATAACATATACAATTGAAAGAGGATTATTGTAAAACAAAATTAATGCAAAATACACGCAACGATTCATAGCCCTTTATTTTTCAAGAATCAAATCCAGTACATAGAAAGAGAATTGAAAAGGGATTATTGTTAAAAATCACAATACATAATACACGCAACGATTCATTGGCCCTTGCCAGCTTAAAATATCCCTATCTGTCGTTCAAGAGTGCACGCAATATTGCTTTATTATTTTCGCTCTTTTTTCGGTCACACACACACACACACACACACACACACACACACCACACCACACACACACGCACACGCACACACACACACACACGCACACACACACACACACACACACACACACACACACACACACACACACACACACACACACACACACATAAAAACACTTTCTTGCAAAGGGAATTCAACTCATAATTGTCAGTGTTGCACATCCATATTTTCTCTCTCCATAATAAATTTGAATTCTGGTTTCAAATCTTGTACAAGAAAATACGCGTACATAGATCACCGACAAAGTTCATGATTATATCGTTATAAACAAAAAGAGCAAAACGAAGAGAAAATCAACCACATAGAAAAAAAATGACATAAATTGGAATAACAAAACAGCAATATTCAAGGGGTATACGTTTAATGCAAAACTAACAGAATTCAATATGCATAAATGAGCGCATACAGACACAGAATCTTAAAGGATGTCCCTGTAATGAAACAAATGAGTCCTGCGTTGAAATTTCAAGAAACTGGAATGCTATCAGTCCACGTATAAGAATATTGGCTGATAGTTCCATTCCATGACGAACGTGGACAGGCCATATAGTTTTGCATTGCCCGCACACACACACACACACACACACACACACACACACACACACACACACACACACACACACGCACGCACGCACGCACGCACGCACGCACGCAAGCGCACGCACGCACGCACGCACGCACGCACATCGCATCATATTGAAAAAAAAAAAAACTATGTACGGCACACACACACACACACACACACACACACACACACACACACACACACACACACACACACACACACACACACACACACTTTGCATGCATATTGGAAACAATATATGTACAGTCCATGAATTTTCATTGAAATACATGTCGTATACTTTAGTGAAAGGTGACCAGCTTGATCTTTGTTTTAAGCTATTCCTGCATCTCATTCCGTAACTGACCCTCAGAGTTATTGACAGAAGACAGAGAAATAAATAGATCACGAGCGAGGCAAACGATTAATGTTGTTTTCAGGTAATCTGTGAAAATCGGATGATGTCGATTTATTCATGATTTTGCACAGGAAAACAGTTGATCAAAGCGACGTTTTGGAAAAAAAAAGAAAACGAAAAAGAAGAAGAAGAAGAAGAAAGGCGTCTTGTTGTTTGTAATTCTTAGGGAGCAGAGACGTACAATTGACAACAACGACTTGAAGATAAAGTTCATGTGAGCTTTCAATGGTTTCAGACCTAGGCTTGTAGCTAGGTTCCAGCATGTTAATGCATAGTCAATGTATGATTGCATGTACGTGTGAAAAAGATAGAATGTACGCGTGAGAGAATAACATTGGGGAATGCAAATGAGCCAAAAAATGTTTTCTATCTTATTCAGGATGTAGGTTTCGAGTGATAATATTCTGTGCAATACAGAAAAAAAAATGCTTGGACCAAGATGGTTATTTATTAACAGTAAGATATAATGCGTTGTTATAAACTTCTTTGTGTTCGAATTATTCTTCGCATTCTTCTTTCTGGTCGTTGAATTCTTGTTCGTCGTCCTCTTCCTATTCTTCTTCCTTCTTTGTTTTTGTACATTTGTTTGTTTGTTTGTTTTTCTTTTTTCTTCGTTCTTCCAGTTTATGCTTTCTTGTTTTTCTCCTTGTTCTTACATTTTTTTTCTGTCACTTTTCCTCCTCCTCCATCTCCCTCTTTCTTCTCATTCTTCGTCAATCAACCATTCATTCCTTCATTTGTTGATTCATTTATTCATGGACACGTAGTCGTACGGCACTAGCACATTCTCAAAGTCGATCATGTTTCCATCTGTCAGTCTTAGGAGAGAAACCCGACCATTTTCAGCCAGGCCTATGTAATTTTCTAACATTTTGGCATCTTTGTGGTGTTGTTACCTGGCTAACATGAACTTAGATTTCTAACGGTGGATCGGGAAGTGATTCCTTTCATCCTAGCAGCCACGTTTACCGATGCCAGAGAGAGAACGCATGGCATGTTGGCACGTTTACCGATGCCAGAGAGAGAACGCATGGCATATTGGCACGTTGACCGATGCCAGAGAGAGAACGCATGGCATATTGGCACGTTGACCGAAGCCAGAGAGAGAACGCATGGCATATTGGCACGTTGACCGATGCCAGAGAGAGAACGCATGGCATATTGGCACGTTGACCGATGCCAGAGAGAGAACGCATGGCATATTGGCACGTTGACCGAAGCCAGAGAGAGAAACGCATGGCATATTGGCACGTTGACCGATGCCAGAGAGAGAACGCATGGCATATTGGCACGTTGACCGATGCCAGAGAGAGAACGCATGGCATACTGGCACGTTGACCGATGCCAGAGAGAGAACGCATGGCATATTGGCACGTTGACCGATGCCAGAGAGAGAACGCATGGCATACTGGCACGTTGACCGATGCCAGAGAGAGAACGCATGGCATACTGGCACGTTGACCGATGCCAGAGAGAGAACGCATGGCATACTGGCACGTTGACCGATGCCAGAGAGAGAACGCATGGCATACTGGCACGTTGACCGATGCCAGAGAGAGAACGCATGGCATATTGGCACGTTGACCGATGCCAGAGAGAGAACGCATGGCATATTGGCACGTTGACCGATGCCAGAGAGAGAACGCATGGCATATGGCACGTTGACCGATGCCAGAGAGAGAACGCATGGCATATTGGCACGTTGACCGATGCCAGAGAGAGAACGCATGGCATATTGGCACGTTGACCGATGCCAGAGAGAGAACGCATGGCATATTGGCACGTTGACCGATGCCAGAGAGAGAACGCATGGCATATTGGCACGTTGACCGATGCCAGAGAGAGAACGCATGGCATATTGCAGAAGCTTGGAGATAGGGCGGGGTGACCAGATTTAAATGCAAGAAAAGCAAGGACAAGACAAGTGTACTCATAACCTTGAGGAGGGCATATAGGCTGATGTTTGTCTTTGAGGAAACAACTCCATTCTTCTGCTGCTCTGTTCTTCCGAAACCATCAATACTCACACTGTCGTAGTTCCATGAGTAACCTGCTATCTAACAGTATGAGCTCCACGCATACACAGTGCTCTGTCTTTTTGTTTGTCTCTAATATCAAATATATCAGACGTAATGCCAGATGCGGAAATCGAAATATGGCACAGCAAATCATCAGAAGACGCCAGATCTGACCGTATACTTCAGTCATTGTGTTGATATTATTCTGACATTTTGATCCTCTAGCGTCTGAATTCAACCACTCTATTACTCCGCTCAAAGCACAGAAGACAGACAAACAGAGAGCAAGACAGAAAAAAGGATAGAGTTAGGAAAAAAGGAAGAAGGGCAGGGGAAAGAGAGCGGTACGAGAGAGAGAGAGAGAGGAGAGAGAGAGAGAGAGAGAGGAGAGAGAGAGAGAGAGAGAGAGAGCTAGCACGCAAGCAAGCATTCGATCTCCTGACTGCAGTAACTTGACACAAAGACCGTTAAATTCTTCATTTCCATGAAGAGAGAAGGAAAAAAATGGAACGCGCGCACGTGCAGCCTCTCGCACTTGATTCAGGCCCAACAAATCAGACCGATTGTCGCGCTTCAGAAAACATCTCCCGCATTCTTGACAGGCCCGAAATGAAGCCGAGCCAATCACAGCGGGCAGTGACAAGTTTATATTGTGTTCGTTGGGACTGACATCTCAGACATGGGACGCGTTCAATCTCTGAGAACGTTCGCAACGTCAACAGCCGAAAAGAAGAAGAAGAAGAAGAAGAAGAGAGAAGAAGAAGAAGAAGAAGAGAAGAAAAAAGAAAAAAACAGAGGAAGGAAAAATACAGAAACAAACAAGAGAAAAGGAAATGATAAAGAGGAAAAAAGAATAAGAAAAAGAATGAGAGAAGAAAAAATCAGAACAAGAAGAAGAAAATGGTAAGAAGAGGAAGACTTTGGGCATTGAATGACAGAATCTGATTTCACGTAGCGTTTGGAGCGAAAGGCTTTCGAGGAGTTCCCTTTGTGAAGGATCCAATATGGCGACTGAAGGAACCGAGCTGCACATCTAACTGGGACATAGAACGATCCTGTCTGTTTGAATGTCGGTGTGACATTCACACCAATGTCAGCACTGGATCTTTTCAATAGATGC
>CM065720.1:5694840-5697340 GCA_033310375.1 Conus canariensis
ACACACACACACACACACACACACACACACACACACACACACACACACAGAGAGGAGAGAGAGAGAGAGAGAGAGAGAGAGAGAGAGAGAAGAGAGACAGGAGACAGAGAGAGAGAGACAGAGACAGAGACAGAGAGACAGAGAGACAGAGAGAGACAGAGAGAGTCCAGACTTTAACATTCAATTGAATAGTGCCTGGCTTGCACTCCAACTGAAATGCCTTTTGCTGTATTCTAGTAGGGACAATCTTTCCCCTGGATTCAAGGGTCCATTTCACATGTCACACAGCAGATTGGAGGAAGAGATATCTACGGAGTAAACATCAATGTAGACTCTTCCGACCCTTTCAGGGTTGTCGGGCGGTCAGACTTTTACGCAAGGTCCATTGTGTCCACAATGTTGTCATTCAAAGGGCACGCGGAGAGCACAGACCTCCACTAACGTTAACATATCCTGGGACTGCTCTTTGATCCAAATCCGCTCAACAGATTAGCACCTAAATTTAAAGTTTCCATCCTTGGATTACATTCCATCTGCTCAGCAAGTTTTGCTGTAATGGAATTTGTGAATTTGGGGCGTACTCTTGCCGGAAAACAAAGAAAAAAAAATGAAGGTACGCGGATAAAATCATAGCCTTGGTGTAGGTAATAACAAACAAAGAAAGCAACAAAACAACGCAAACAAAAAAAAAAGAAAGAACAGAAAAAAAGAAAAAGGAGAAAGCCAGCATAGGAAATGTAAAAATAATATGATACACTCACTAATGCAAATAAAATTATACACTCATCGGGTTGTAGCCGAGAAAGGCAAAAGACGTACAGGATAAGACCAGCACAAGTACTGTTCCAATCATTATCTTACGGACAGCTGACAGAATAGGAAAGGAGAGGATGTTGTGGGAGATGGAAGTTAGGAAACTGGAGAGGAGAGGGGGGAATGGGGGGGGGGGGGAGGAGAAAGGGCGGGCGGGCGCTGGGGGAATAGGAGGCAGACAATGTTCTTGAAGACAAGGACTTCTCATTGTTCTGGGAAAAATTAATTTTCAGGTAGTTGTGATCCCTCTGGAATGGCCAACGTAGACAATGATCATGTGTGCTGGTCCTATCCCATACACGTTTGATATTTGCTTTCCTCTCTTCGGGGAATTCTCTCTCTCTCTCTCTCTTCTCTGACACACACACACACACACACACACACACACACACACACACACACTATGGTTCGTCACTCTCCACTCATTCCTTCTGGGAGGGCCAACGTAGACAAGGAGAACGTGTGCTAGTCAGATCCCATACACGTTTGATACTTGCTTTCCTCTGTCTCCTCTCTTAAGGTAATCTCTCTCTCTCTCTCTCTCTCTCTCTCTCTCTCTCTCTCTGATACACACACACACACACACACACACACACACATTACTAAGTTTCGTCACTCTCCACTCTTCTTTACTCTTTGGTGTATCAATATTTGACATGGAAATGCAAAAGGAAGGCATAATTTTGGTTCACAGTGTCATCACACAACAAACAAGTGCTAAAATACAAATTGCAATAGCACCCAGATATTTTTTCTCCTCTGAGATAACCTTGTTTCACACCAGACTCTTTCATCTGGGCTTCTTTCTTTGGGGATTCGCGTCTGCCTAATAAACCGTCAATGCGATGCAGATGCCTCCCTCCTTACCTCCCTTCCTCCCACCCTCTCTGTGTGTATAGAATTAGTGAGCCATATTCTCTATGTTTTGAAAACTGTCTCAAACAGTAAAGAATCCGACATGCGTTGCCCTTCCTTTCCACAACTTAAAACATGTACAAGCTTAAAGATGGATCTTCTGCTTCTTTATTTTACTTTATCAAGACAAACAGCATATTCTAGATACACAAACTGCAGACCATCTCCACCGTGCACATGCTAAGCCATGTAATCTCAAGTACAAGATGAATAATAGCACATGAATATGCACATGCATGAGCAATAGAAGTGACGGAAAAACAAACGAACAAATAAACCAATAAATAAATGGTAAATAAAAGAACAGATAAATAGATACATAAATAAAGCAATGAATAGATAAGTGAACAAAGCAAACAAACAAAGAAACAAATGACAAATAAGATAGATAGATAGATAGATAGATAGATAGATAGATAGTAGATGATAGATAAATAATAAATAAATAAAAATAAATAAATAAATAAATAAATAAATAAATAAATAAACCACAGACGTGACGGAAGAGACAAGGGATACAAGACAGCCCCATAGGGTTTTTTCCCCAAATGTGTGAAGAAGGGAGGTGTTTGTGGTAAAGGATTACAGCCGCCTGGGATTAAGACAATTCTGGCCACCGAACATATCCGGAAGAAGAGGAAGACTGAGATAGAGGAGAATCACTCTGAGAGGAGACGACGGAAGGAAAGAGGATTGGTGAAAAGCTGGGAAGGGGAAATGAAGATCCTAATCAGAGAGAGAGAGAGAGAGAGGAGAGAGAGAGAGAGAGAGA
>CM065720.1:5702340-5709840 GCA_033310375.1 Conus canariensis
GAAACCTGTTTTCCATCACTCTTTCGTCTCTGGCATTTTCCTATATGTTGATGGTCATGGTGCTGTTTGAATTCCCCCCACCCCCACCCCTCTCTGTCTCTCTCTAATTATTCAAGCAACTCAAGATAAGATGAAAGATCTTTTGAGGAGTTGTCTTCAATAGAATAACAAAACAAGTAGCTTTAAACCAAAATTTAAAAAGAAATCGTGGAACTTAGACTCGATATTTTCCTGTCACTAATTAGAATTACCATGTTCGGATGCCAGTTTCCTGACACATGAATTCACAAATTTCATTTAGCTCTTCTTCACCAGGATGAATAATACTGAAGGCGAATACAGTGAAAACAGTAGCCTTCCCTCCATGCCACACTCTTAAAATCAAATAAATATGTAGGAAGAAAAGACACGTTTTCACCATTTCAGAGCAAAACAGCCGAACATGAAGGAAAAAAAAGACCATAAAAGGCTGGAGAAAAAGAGATGGAAGGGAAGACTGGAGAATGAGAAGACGGAGGTCTTGATCAGAAGAAGAGAGAGAGAGAGGAGAGAGAGAGAGAGAGAGAGAGAGAGAGAGAGAGAGACAGACAGACAGACAGACAGACAGACAGACAGACAGACAGAGCAAATCCTGCGGTTCATCAAGAATTCTGAGCGCAGACTTCAACAACAAGGGGTAATCCTCTTAAGATGGCAAGGGCCGATAACTCGTGACGGTCACCGCCCTTCTCTCCATCTAAAACACAAGGCTGTTTTCTCTGGGCGTACTCCATCTCCGCGATTGGCCTCCTACCATGTGGGTCACGCTGCTGAGATAATCAAGAGAGAGAGAGAGAGAGAGAGAGAGAGAGAGAGAGAGAGAGAGAGAGAGAGAGAGAGAGGAGAGAGAGAGATTGTTTTTTTTTATATTTAGAAATCATGTGTAAAAAAAACACCCCCAAATCCTGAAAGCATAAATAGATTTACTGCATTTGAATAGTAAACAAAACAAAAAAAGAGATTTCTTCGTGCTTTCATAGCAAGATCTTTCGATGGAGACACGAAAAAGAACGGTCCAAAACACGAGTATGAATACCACCTACGTTTCAAGAAGAAATAAACAAAGAATGCAACAACTGCTGACTAATATCTTGCATTCCAGTACTGTTTGAAGTACACTTCAAAGAGAATAACGATCTTTATATTGACATCAATGTAGATCAAATGGTGTATCTATGTTATTTGAGCAAGATATGTTACTCCTTCAGTAGCTATTTTAATTATCTCCCTCACCTTTTGTCTCCCCCCACTTTATTACTTCGAATTAATACTTTTTTTTTTTTAAAGAAGAAAAGGGAAATCCTCTGATGCTTTCATTTGGAGACCTGTATTTGTACTTTTCAACGTAGAAACTGTTGTTGGGTTCTGACAGTATATTGGTTTTTGTGTATTTCGATCATAACTAAGTGACAAAATCTGCGGTTTGTTTGCGAAGCTTCAGTTTAGAACTAAGCACTGACTGTTTGATGCTATTGTCATTAACACCCTAACACAAGACTGAAAAGATTTGTATAGCTCTACTACTTGTGTGTCTGAAGATGCACTTTTCCTCTTTTTCTGTTATCACATGTCTTTCTGTCTATCTATTCGCTGTGTCTCCTTAAGATCACACAGTAATAAATTGTAAGATATTAGACACAGGTATTCATATACATTTTTTACGACCACACATCGCATGGAAAATAACTCAAGAAATATTCCAAAACTCTGGAAGCTATAATTGAAAAAAAAAGACAAGAAGAAGACAGACGTTAATTCTCTCTCAATGATGTGATCTAATTTTTTTCAAGGCTGCTCTCTGACCTAATTTTTTTTAGACTGTGCAGATTTTTCTGTTCATCCAAATAAACAAGACAGCAGAAACCATGTAATAAAGTATACTTCAGGCTGATGGGTTTTTTTTGTGTTTTTTTTTTGTATTTCAATAAGACGTTAACAAGGCTTCACCATTGCAGTTCCAACTTTATGAAAAAAGCTTGAAGGATGGGATACAAAGTAGAAAGCAAGGCGAGTGAATGAGGAGAAAAAGAAAAAAAAAATGGAAGAAATGACAGGGAAGGGTGGGGTCCTAATCAGAAAAAAAACAACAAAACAATCTGTCACTTATGCAGATTTCTCTGTGAACTGTCTTTCTCCATGCCATCCTCTCTCTCTCCCCTCTCCTTTCTCTCTCTCTCTCTCTCTCTCTCTCTCTCTCTCTCTCTCTCTCTCTCTCTCTCTCTCCCTAAAAGTTTTATTTCACCTCTCACTTCATCATCATCATCATCATCATCATCATCATCATCATCTCTCTCTCTCTCTCTCTCTCTCTCTCTCTCTCTCTCTCTCGCTCTCTCTGTTTAATTAATTAGGGAACATAACTCAAAGACCTTTTGGAAAGTTGTCTTCAGTAGAATAACAGAACAAACAGCCTTAAAACAAAACCTAAAAACATGGAAATTAAAATTGATGTTTTCCGCTCACGGTTTAAAATTACCATCATTTTTATGCCAGTTTCCTTACGAAAAACAACCCACAGACTTCTTTCAGTTCTCCTCCACCAGTATGAATAAAACTGAAAGGGAATATAGTGAAAGGAATAGCCCTCCCTCCATGCTATACTCTTAAATATAAATAATAAACAGGAAGAAAAGACAAGATTTCATTCATTCAAACCAAAAACAGTCTGAAATGAAGGAAAAACAAAACCATAAAAAGCTGAGGATTAGGAGATGAATCGGCAGACTAGGAAATAAGAGAGAGAGAGAGAGAGAGAGAGAGAGAGAGAGAGAGAGAGAGAGAGAGAGCAAATCCTGTGGTTCATCAAGAATTCTGGGCTGTACACTTCAGCAACAAGGGGTAATCCTCTTAAGATGGCAAGGGCCGATAAATCGTGACGGTCACCGCCCTACTCTCCATCTAAAACACAAGGCTGTTTTTTCTGGGCGTACTCCATCTCCGGGATTGGCCTCCTACCATGTGGGTCACGCTGCTGAATTACAGCTCTTTCCCCCTTTCTCTGTCTGTCTGTCCGTCTCAGAGGGTCTCTGAGTTAGAGAGAGAGAGAGAGAGAGAGAGAGAGAGAGAGAGAGGAGACAGACAGAGAGGCAGACAGAAGAGAGGCGAGAGAGAGAGAGAGAGAGAGAGAGAGAGAGAGAGAGAGAGCGTGTCTGTTGGCATTCAAAAAATTGTGGGGGAAAAAAAACACCTGCAAATCGCTAGTGCATAAATGTATACACTGCATCTGAATAAAAAAAGAAAAAAAAGAAAAAGAAAAACAAAGAAAAGCAAATACAAAACCAAAGATTTTCCTGGTGTCATAGCAAGATCTGAATACAGGAACAAGAATGATCCAAAACACGTGAATCAACATCATCTGCGTTTCAAGAAGAAAAAAGCAAAGAAAGCAACATCTCTCTCTCCGCAAATATCTTCGTTAATTCTTCAAGATGCCAGTTACTGGACTTCCAGTGACTGCGGAGACAGCTCTGAACGCCCTGCTGAATATCAACACCGTGTCAAGCTGGAAAGTTACAGGTGAAGGCAGCAACACCGTGTCAAGCTGGAAAGTTACAGGTGAAAGCAGCAACACCGTCGTCGTTCTACGTCTGAAGCCAGCCGTCCCTGTGACAACAACAATGGTGGATCCTGTGTTGAACTGAGCAACGCGAGTTCAATACAGAATGAAATCGCCCAGCCAGGTGCAACGTGACCAAGAAAGGGCCAAGCAGCAAAACAGACGACTGGAACAGGTTGGTGCAGATAACACTTGTGAAGTGAACGAACTGTCCTTGTTTGATACGGAATTGGAAGACCCCGGTACACAGTGTACTACGCATGATGATGTTGAACAACATGTCAATCCTGCACACATTGATAGCGTGTCTGACACATCGCATGTTAAAGACAGTCTTGGGCCTTTGCACTCTGATTAGCCTGACTGCGACACCATGAATCAGGAATTCCAGCACTCTGTGAGCAACATAGGCCATGAACACACAATGGAAAAAAACAGTGGTAGGCTTTGATATGGGAGTGGTGAAGAACTATGTGGCTACTTTGACTGATCGGCCGGTTCAAAGACGGTTGAGAGACAAGCACAGAAACATAGGATTTAGAAAGGTGGTGTTTCATCAGTCAGATGGCATGATATGCTGCTGTACGAGTCGGATGACATTGTTTTAGAGTTCTCCTGCGATTCGAATTCGGAAGACGACTGTGTGTACTGGTATGTCAAGCAGGAACACAGGGACATGGCAGCAGAAGAACGTGTGAAACTTGTCATCCTGCGGAAAGGAAGACGTGCCAGCAACACACAACACGCCGAGATTCAAGCACGTGCTCTATGGCAGTTGCACGCTCTCCTTGGCCTGGTCCATTTCTACCTGGGGTGACGGTCCTTCGCTGAACTGATTGTGCTCACATATCAGGGACATTTTCTTGTTCATGACTGAGACATGTAGCAATGGAAAAAACAACAACAAACAAACAAAAAACATTGCTGTGGTTTCCATGGCAATGTGATCGCGTCGCGTTGTGTCAATGTACATCGCGCCGATTTGCTACGGCTTAAAAGCAATGAACTTCGTTCTCTCTCTCTCTCTCTCTCTCTCTCTCTCTCTCTCTCTCTCTCTCTCTCTCTCTCTCTCTCTCTCTCTCTGTGTATCTGTCTCTCTGTCTGTCTGTCTGTCTGTCTGTCTGTCTGTCTGTATCTCTCGCTCTCTTGATCAAGCAAGACTGTACAAAATTAAAAACCTTTTGAATTTTTTTTCCCAATAGAACAAGGAAACCAGCAGCCTTAAATCAAATCTTTCAAATACTGTAATTACTGTTGATGATTTCCTTTCGCTGATCAAAATTACCATTTTTTATGTTTTCATAAGAAAAACACATCACAAACTACATTTAGCTCAGCTCCATGAAGGTAAATATAGTGTAAATGGTAGCCTCTCTCCATACTAAACTCTTACCAACAAATGAATAAACGGAAAGAAAAGACAAGATTTCACAATTTCAAACCAAGAAGAGCCGCAAGTGAAGAAAAACCATAAAAAAAAGTTTAGGATAAGGAATTGGAAGAAAGACTGGAAAATAAGGAAGACAAAGGTCTTGATCAGAGAGAGAGAGAGAGAGAGAGAGAGAGAGAGAGAGAGAGAGAGAGAGAGAGAGAGCAGACAGACAGACAGAGACAGAGACAGAGACAGAGAGACAGAGAGAGACAGAGAGAGAGACAGAGAGAGAGAGCAAATCTTGTGGTTCATCAAGACTTCAACAACAAGGGGTAATCCTCTTAAGATGGCAAGGGCCGATAAATCGTGACGGTCACCGCCCTACTCTCCATCTAAAACACAAGGCTGTTTTCTTTGGGCGTACTCCATCTCCGGGATTGGCCTCCCACATGTGGGTCACGCTACTGAGATGCAGCTCTGTCTGTCTGTCTGTGAGTCTGTCTGTCCTTCTGTCTGTGAGTCTGTCCTTCTGTCTGTGAGTCTGTCAGAGAGAGAGAGAGAGAGAGAGAGAGAGAGAGAGAGAGAGGGGGGGGGGGGGGAGAGCCAGTGTGTCGTTGATTTCATCAGAGAGATTTTTAAAAGCGATAAAAAGCCAGTAATTTGTGACGGTCATTCCCTTACACTTTAGTGGACATTTTACTGTCATACGCTTTGGGGGGGGGGGGGGGGGGGGGGGGGAGGCGGGGGGGGGGGGGGGGTCGGTCATCTACTCAACTGCTGTTACGGGAACTGTCTTAAACTTGTGGTTTTAGTGGACAGTTCAAACAAGCAGTGGTCAGATTCTCTGTGTGAAATAGTATGTCTGCCACAAGACCTGTCCAGACCAGAACCAAATCAGAAGCAGGACAATTGAAGCAGTAACCATTTGGCAGAAGGTTTTGAAGAATAGTTGTCAAACGCTTTATGAATGCTGATTAACTGAGTATTCCATAAAATATTATGCCTGTGTTCAGGGTTTTTTTTTTTTTTTGATGGTCCGTTTATTTAACATTCCACAGGATATTTTGGCTGTTCCACAGTTTCTTTTACATGTTTGTTTCTTGGTGCCACCTTGTTTGTACTGTGTGTTTTGTGTCTGCATTTGTGCAAGGCGCATTGTGCCATAAGCAGCATTCGTTTTGAATTATGGGCGTGTAACTGCCTCACCATCAGAGCAAGAGTTACCCTTCTTGTCTATTACTTTCGGTTTATGTTAGGTCTTGTTCATCGGATATCCATTAGGAAATCTCAGATTGTTAACGTTGTCTCACCATCGAAACAAGAGTTACTCTTTTTGTGTATTAGTTTCAGTTTCTGTTAGATGTTGGTCATCGGAAATTCCTTACGAAATCTCGTATGTAATAACGTTTGCGTGACGTTTTTCCCCCTGAATATTCACTGGAATAATTTGTCTATAACAAGGTTTATTGGATGTTTGTTTATTGAAAATTGCACGGAACATCTTGGTCGTGGTAATGTTAGAAAGGTGTGATTGACGTTTGTTCATTGACTCTTCACAGGATTTCTTAGCTCTATTAAGGCTTAGTGGACATTTAACTCACCAGATATTCCATAGAATGTCCTGGCCATCTCAGGATGTATTGGACGTGCTGTTCTTGAAATACCCCCAGGACATCCCGGGCGTGGTGAAGATTGTTTGGCGTTTTGTTCACAGAATATTTCAGAGCGTACCCAGGCCATATTAAGCTTTGTTGTGCTGATGAAATATTCCGTAGATTAACTGGGTGTTTTTACTTGATTGGACGTGCATTAGCCCATCGGGCACGGCTAACTCTGTCACCATTTGTAGGCACGATCATGGCGCTGACACAGTTACTTATTGCTTGAATCAGGCAGTCATTGTTTGAGATGTTATGTCCTGTTTTGCCAGGCTGTGTAATGCTATGTCATGCTAAACTCTGCTATTCTATACCATGTCTGACAGGAAAGAAAGACTGTCTGGGTCGTTGTAAATGTACAGTCACTTTGATATAGCCCATGTCTGACAGGAAAGAAAGACTGTCTGGGTCGTTGTAAATGTACAGTCACTTTGATATAGTGCCTGTCCGTTTTGAAACACATTAACACAAGACTGACAAGATTTCGTATAGCTATATCATTAGCGTGCCTGAAGGTACAGTTTTCCTCTTATTGTGTCTTCACGTGTCTTTCCATCTACGTATTTGCAGTGATTGTTTACGATCAGGCAGTAATATATTGTAAGATGTTAGACACGTGTATTCATATACATTTCTTACGACCACTAATCGCAGGGTAAATAACACAAGAAATACTCCAAAACGTGAAGGCTATAATCATCCAGAGAGAGAGAGAGAGAAGAGAGAGAGAGAGAGAGAGAGAGAGAGAGAGAGAGAGAGAGAGAGAGAGAGAGAGAGAGAGAGAGAGAGAGAGAGAGAGATTAGACAAGAAGATGACAGATGGTAATTTCCTCCCAATGATGTGATCTGATTTTTTTTAACGCTGCTTTCCAACC
>CM065720.1:5724840-5727340 GCA_033310375.1 Conus canariensis
TGATGATGATGATGATGATGATGATGATGATGATGATGATGATGTTCATTTTTGAATCTCCTAGTCTTTAACCATACTCGTCCCCTAAGGACGTATCTTGTTGAAGCACATTCTGACCATCAGTATTTTTCGTGTCAGCACAATACCACAGACTTTGCTCGCAGCTGCGGTGAATAAGTGTCCATAAACTATGTGCATCCAAAGGAGTGACCGAGTGCCAAAACCTGAAACACATGGCTGCCCAGGGAGGAAATGACGATGGAACTCAAACCCCTAAGTGTTGCGTGGAGTTGGTCGGGCGATTCTACCGCAAAGAATCAGAGGCGGTATCGAGCAACACTTTCTTCCTTCATAGCTGTTCTCCAAGTTAGCCACTGTCCATCAAAGTGGGATGGGCGAATGCTAATGTGCATCTTCACATCCGATCCCTCACGAGCCATTTCCAGTGTCTGAAGTTCGGCCATGCGTGGGAAGGTATCCCCACGGAGGAAGTGTGCAGACTGTTGTGCAAGGCAGTAAGTCCACGAGGGTCGTAGAACGGACTGGTATGTTGTTCTAATGGCTGGGACAACCACTCGTCCTCTTTGCAGACACCTCTGGGAAAAGGAACACGAGATTCAGAGAGCAGAAACAGAACAGATTCCCTTCCTTAAGCTAAAAAAAAAACCCATAGCCAGGCGAATCAGCCCTCTTTAGCTTAGTCATATGTAACACCGGTAAAAAGATGTCTGTTTCAACATACTGTCAGACAGACATCACGTGCTTTACCGACAGCTTCTGCACACTGCAAGAAAAAGTAAACGCCCCTGGCAGAGCCGTAAAACTTGCCACTTCCAAGACTGCACAGCAATTTGAAATTCCCTCTGCGGGCAGGTTGGGAACCAACCCGCACCCCCCGACACCCCCCCCCCCCACACACACACTTCGCCCCCTCCCTAAGCCCCCTTCCCTTTCCCCTGGCCATTCCTCCCACCCATCTCCCCACCCCCACCACTCTCATCTCGACCACCATCTCCCCACCCCCACCACTCTCATCTCGACCATCCATCTCCCCACCCCCACCACTCTCATCTCGACCATCCATCTCCCCACCCCCACCACTCTCATCTCGACCATCAGAGCGCGAGAACAGTGCCAATGTGAGAGAGGGGTTGGGTGGAGACGGGAGCTGAGGGTTGGGATGAGGGGAGGCAAAAATAGTGATGGTGGAGATGAAAAGACCTCCACCGATTCCCTACGGGCCTAACCCGTCTCTGCCTACTGGCAGACATCATTGGGACTGGAAACTTGCAGGAGAAAACTGAAATAAAGCCACAAAATCAATATGCCCTCTTGGAGATAGATGTCGAGGGCCAGGATGCGACAAGGATCGGGTTGTCTGCCGTTTGTCCCATCAGCTATGGATAATTGCGAGTTAATGGAACATGCAAGGTCTAAATTCTAGCTTTGAGGAGAACCAGCTGATTTGCAAAGACCTTCAACCTGTTGCGCCGGCTGTGCTGTAAGCCTTGTTAGGGAATGGAAACTTTTCTTTCCTGAACAGGATAACACATTCTTTCAGAATCGACACAGCCCGAAGGAGTCTCTCCACTCCTGCACAAATCTCTCCCCTTCTGGTTTACACTTCGTTCAGGCAGTGACAGTAAAGGCTACGTCACAGAATGCCTGCTGTCTCAACTTGACGTCATCTACTCTCGTCAAAACAAACACAACAACAGCAAACAAACAAAGCAGAAGCAAAAGCAAACTTGTAAATCTCAAAAAAGGATTTCTTCTGCTGCTGGGCTACGTTAACCAGTCGACTGTATTTATCAGCAGTGCTGCTGCTTCAGCCGGAGGTCTTCTCATGGGAAACATCTTTGCAACGTGTCTAAATGGCAGCTCTGCAACCTGTCTTCATCCAGTTAACAGAACACTTGCCTGTTTAGATCTACAGATGTGCAATATGTCACTGCGCTTGAACTTTGACTAGAAAGAGCAAGATCATCTACATGGAAGCGACATCTTTCTTGTTAACTGAACACATTCACAGTCAGAAAGTGAACCCCTTTTGGAACGCATTCATGTCACACCAAAGGCAGCTAGGACATTTCCACTTTACACCATCCGCAGTGAACTAGAAGAAGGCATGGCTCTGCAAAACGACGATCTGTCAGAAACTTTAGCGCACATTGTTCGTATTTGTGCTAATGCAGCAATGCCCCCACCATCAAGTAAATTTCAAATGCCTCGGAACGCTGGTTTAGCACTGGCTGCAATCAAAAAAAAAAAAAAAGAAAATACAAAGGACTCTCTTTCACCGATCACTTGTAGACGGTGTTTGAGCCCATTAAAATTCATTTTTTGGCCTTTATGAATTCCATTATGAAACTTTCAAAGTATGTTTCTGAAAACCGCTTTGAAACTCGCTTAAAATATTCAAAAACATATAAACTACAGAGAGTTTTCCAATTGTATTCACCTCATCTTCTATACACCTAAACCTCTTAAAAAAATATGT
>CM065720.1:5737340-5744840 GCA_033310375.1 Conus canariensis
CCATTCATATAATACCCTGATTGACACTATTTGCATGTGACGCAGTATCCGTTTCATCAAAGGGACGCCACCGCGTGCAGACAAATCAATATTCCCTTCACCGCCTCTCTTAAAACCGCAAGATTACTGCCCGTGGGAATTATAAATACATAAATGATGAACGAGTGGAGATGCCGAGGATGAAGGGGGGAAAGGGGGAGGGGGGAGTGTTTGGTGCTGGGTGGGAGGGATGGTGAGAGCGTATGAAGGCGGCTTAGTGCTTGACCTATGCGGTAACCTAACACATGCTGTCAGGTCTGGAATTCCTAGCTACAAAGTCTGTGCCACTGTTGTGGACGTATTGGTCTATGTATATATGTATGTATGTCTGTATGCATATAATGTATGTATGTATGTATGTATGTATTATGTATGTATGTATATAATGCATGTATGTATGTATGTATGTATGTATGTATGTATGTGTAGGTAGGTAGGTAGGTAGGTAGGTAGGTATGTAGGTATGTATGTATGCATGTATGTATGTCTGTATGTATGTATGTATGATGTATGTATGTATGTAATGTATGTATGTATGTATGTATGTATGTATGCATGTATGTATGTATGTGTGTATGTATGTATGTATGTATGATGTATGTATGTATGTATGTATGTATGTATGTATGTATGCATGTATGTATGCGTCTGTGGAACTAGGGGAGGGCGTGCGCGCTAAGTCGGACACGTGCGTGCGTGTGTGTGTGTGTGTGTGTGTGTGTGTGTGTGTGTGTGTGTGTGTGTGTGTGTGTGTGTGTGTGTGTGTGAGTTGTGTGTGGACGAGAAGACGCACATGCATGATGTGGGAGGGGAGGAAGTGTGTGAATGGGTAGAGAGGGTGCCGTTGGGCAGTGTATGCTGCATGGCTGTTCAGAAGATGGTTAGTAACAATGAAATCGGGATTTACAAAGCAAATCAACGCACAACAAAACAAAACAAAACAAAACCTATAGTGATTGAATCATAAATGTGGCTTGAGTTCCCATGGTGAAACATTTCTTGTTGATTATTGACAGTGTATGTATCTCCGCTCGTCTAAAATGTCCTCACAGGACAAACTATTTTTATCAAATGAGACATACACAAGTAAAGAAGATAGATGGGTGATGACGTGAATCATTTGTATCATCGTAATATAAAAAAAACAACAACCCGAAAACAAATAATAAAATAAATTGAGGGACGTCAAAGCGACCAAAGAAGACTACAGAGTGCATCGCCATACAATTATATTTGTTGTGGTGATTTTTGGGTTTTGTTTGTTTGTTTGTTTTATCTGTTTTGCTTGTGCGC
This sequence comes from Conus canariensis, assembly GCA_033310375.1. Lineage (NCBI taxonomy): Eukaryota > Metazoa > Mollusca > Gastropoda > Neogastropoda > Conidae > Conus > Conus canariensis. Next base: position 5,738,673 of record CM065720.1, read on the forward strand.
ATCCAATATCACCACTCTCTTCCTGTCGCCTCCTCCTCTTCACAGATCCTCTGTTGTTTAAACGAAGGATTTGCTTGGAAATTTATGTTGGCTTTTCTGCTTATTAAATTAATGGCGCTCTGTTTCTCTCTGTGTTTGTTTCATAACTCTCCTGGCTCCACGTTTGTTGAGACGCAAGCAGGTTGCTTGTGCACCCATCAATCCTCATTGTCTTTGCGATCGTTGAAAACGAAAACAAAAGCGTTTCTGCAGCAAGCAAAATTTTAATTCCCTGTGTGTGTGTGTGTGTGTGTGTGTGTGTGTGTGTGTGTGTGTGTGTGTGTGTGTGTGGTGTGTGTGTGTGTTGTTGTTGTTGTTGTTGTTGTTGTTGTTGTTGGTTTTGGTTGATTATGATGTTGTTGTTGATTATATTGATGTTGTTTTTGTTGTTGCTGTTGTTATTTGTGAGCAGCAATAAACGTAAGATTTTTCACTCTCAACAATGAACACAAAATGTCGCACACACGCACTTTCTTTCTCTGTCTCTGTCTCTGTCTCTGTCTCTGTCTCTCTCTCTCTCTCTCTCTCTCTCTCTAGCTTACACACACACACACACACACACACACACACACACACGCACGCACGCACGCACGCACGCACGCACGCACACACACACACACACACACACACACACACACACACACACGCACGCACACACGCTTGCACGCACGCACACACACACTCACTGAAAGTGTAGCACCATATGTCTTCTCTCTGTTTCCCTCACTCCCCCCTCCCTCCCCCTCTCTCTCTCTCTCTCTCTCTCTCTCTCTCTCTCTCTCTCTCTCTCGCTCTTTCTGGCACAATACAGAGAATTCTTGCAATTGATAATTGAGTTCGGAATCATCATATATGCTTTTTATTGGAAGAGAAAAAAAAAACCGCGGAAATATTAACCCAATGCTTAACTGCTAGACGCATTTAGAGAATCCAGAGTATTCGGATCAGTTGTTGGGACATATGACGGGTTCATTTGACAAGGTAATCAGTGGCATGGTTGGCCGGGAAAGGTTGGGAATACCTGCATCTTCTCTCACACATATGTGCCTTTATTTGGTAAGGGCATAGATTCTGTAGGATTCACGCGCTTTCCTGGTACCACTAAGGTCGTTGCTTTCCAAATATAATGTGTGAATAAAGCGTCTTCTGTGATTGCGCATAAAATCTCTCTCTCTCTCTCTCTCTCTCTCTCTCTCTCTCTCTCTCTCTCTCTCTCTCTCTCTCTCTCTCTCTCTGATTTCATGGCAGAAATCGTCATGATCCTCTAAAGTGTTTCATGTTAGACAAATACCTACGGCCACAAAACCAAGTTGAGTGCATCTGTAGCTGAAAGCAACGTTGTCAGAGAAATGTGACCAGCTTTGATGGCACGTGGATACAGATTGGGTGGTTCTTTACGCGCACACTTCCAACATCTTCACCTCCCTTTCTTCCTCCTCCCCCCTCCTCCTCCTCCTCCTCCCTTGTCGTTCGTTCCCTGCTGCCTGACAAGAGCGATTTGGGAAGAATTTACATGGGCTTTTCTGCTTATTCAATTAACGTTGCTCTGGTCCTCTGTGTTGGTTTTATAAATCCCTCCGCTGAATTTTGTTTGCACACAAACACGTGCCTGTGCATCAATCAATCTCCATTGTGGGAGCGGCGGTTGAAAACCAAAACAACATCGCTTCTTGCGAGCATGCAAGCAAAACTTTATTTCCCTTAATTCGGTTTGTAAGCAGCGTGGAGAAACAGAAACATAAATATTTCACACGCACGCAGCACGCACGCACGCACGCGCGCACGCGCGCACGCGCGCGCTACTACACGCACGCACGCACGCACGCACACAAACAACAACACACTGACACACGTACAAACACAATACGTCACACCACGCACGCACGCACGCACGCACGCGCGCACGCACGCACGCACACACACACACACACCACACACACACACCACACACTGACACACGTACAAACACAAATACGTCTCACACACACGCACGCACGCACGCACGCACGCGCGCACGCACGCACGCACACACACACACACACACACACACACACACACACACACACACACACACACACACTGACGCACATACAGACACACACACGGACGCGCATACCCGCACGCACGAAACCACGCTCGAAGGCACGCACACGAGGCCCGGTCGATCACAACAAGACAAATACATGACAAACGCCTGTCAGGCAAGGAACGAACGAAGGGGAGAGGCGAAGGCAGGAGGAGGAGGAGAGGAAAGTGGAGTGCGGTGAAGACACCAATCTGTACAGTCCATCAGTGGTACCAAACTGTTTAAAATGCACATGTTGGCTTTTTTTCAAGATTAAAAGTTCCGTGGCTGGAATTGGAACGCCACTGAACAGATCAAGGTGTTAAGGTCAAAATGACAGAAGCCGAGGTCGTAAAGGCTCGAATTGAAAGTGAAACTGTGAGACTGAGACTGAGACAGAGACCGAAGTCATGGTGACCGAACTGGGTCGTCAGGATCCGGATCACAATCAGAGATCCGTCTAGTTAGTGCAAGGATACACAGATACATGGACGGCACAGATATAGGGAGACTTAGGCACGTGGACAGCACAGATTCAGGGAGACACAGGCACATGGACGGCACAGATACAGGGAGACATAGGCACATGGACAGCACAGATGCAGGGAGACATAGGCACATGGACGGCACAGATATAGGGAGACATAGGCACATGGACAGCACAGATACAGGGAGACATAGGCACGTGGAAAGCACAGATACAGGGAGACACAGGCACATGGACAGCACAGATACAGGGGACATAGGCACATGGACAGCACAGATACAGGGAGACTTAGGCACATGGACGCGCGGGTACAGGACGCTATTCGGAAAATGGGTTTAGTTGATTAATAAACTATTTTAATGTTTACCTTTTCAGTAATCAAGATGGGAAAACATCCATGCGTATGCCCAAGCGTGCACATTATATCTATCTATCTATCTATTATTCTATATATTCGTCTTTCCATCTATCTATCTATTAATGAGAGAGAGAGAGAGAGAGAGAGAGAGAGAGAGAGAGAGAGACCTATGTTAGCACGTGTTAGTGTGTGTGAGCGTTCGTATGAGGAGATAGTATAAAGGGTATTAGAGAATATATATATATATATATATATATATATATATATATATATATATAATATAAATTGCCAAATTCTACGTTTGGGAGACATTTAGCGTTTGACAACAGACATTAGAGAGACAAAAAATTTTAGGGAGACAATCCGGTGTCTCCTTTACGTTTCACAAGCGTCTAGTTCCCGCTTTAACCGTCAGATGGCGCTGCAATAGCCTTGAAAAGATCATGCCACCTACCCAAGACTGATCCATTTTGCGTTTGGGGGGGAAAGGTAAAAGAAAATTAAAAGTAAAATTTGGTGGTGTATACTTCACGGCAGTTGAAAAGTGACCTTTGGGAGTCACTTAGTTTTTCTTCAATTACTAATTAAAAAAGGGATATATTTTTTTTATAAAATTACTGCAGGGAACATATTTTATGAAAGAATCCCAAGTTCTGATGACTTTAGCATCAGTAGTTTTTCGCGATAAATCCCTACCCTAAGGAGACATTTTCATACCCTATGTATATCTATATCTGAAAGGCTTTTTCAAAGACCATGTTTTGCTGCATGTGTGAAGTGGAAATGGTCCAGAAGGAAATAATCAGTAGTTTGATTTAGTTTTGATAAAACATTTTTGGAGTTATCAAGTTTATACTTTTTTGTCTCCCAAATGGACCACCACATTACCTGTCTCCCAGACGTAGAATTTGTCATTATATATATATATATATATATATATATATAATATTGCCCTGGTGTTCCTATGGGAGCGAACTGTGGGGTTGTGAAACAGGAAATTATTTATCATCCAAATTATATAGCAGTTAAACAATGTAGCTGCTTCATCAAGGATGACTACCAAAACAAAAGAAAATCGCGAAGTCCTTCCCTGCAGAAAGGAAGAGTAGTTGAATTAGCGACGTTTACTGTGGTCAACCACGCCATTCCGACAGTGACAGCAGACGCAGTTAAGATCATTGAAAGGTGGCATGATGACTCCCTGAAAGATACAGAATTGAGCTAGCTCACTTCTACAAGATTTCAAGGTATGTCAGCTGAAGGAATCCAGCTTCCAGGCTAAAGTCCTCGTCATGGAGAAAGGTCTTAATTTATGATAAGAAGATGATGAGAACTCTTGAGTTAGGAGGCAGACACAGCTGAAAAGAGTTCCAGTTAGACCTAGTCGAGAAGGAACGACAGTGAACTTCATAAGGCTCAGTTGTCCGATAGTGATGTAGGTAAGATATCCGTTTATATAATACACACCGTAGGACGCTTATCCATACTGAAGATGCATGTTCGAATCCCGGCAGCGCCAGAGAGAAACATTCCGGCGGTTTCGGGGTCACCAATATCGGCAAATTCATGAGAACAGTCGTTGGACGGACGTGGTGGCGCCCTCTGGAGGGAGAGCTCATTCACGCCGGCTCCGCGACCAAACAATTGTTGTCGTCTGTAGGGGGCTTATTAGGTGATGTCCTGCGTATGTTGGATCAGAACAGGCACCACTGAACACCACCGATGTGACTCGGCAGCAGTGCAGTGTCTCCTCCGGTGGGTTGCCTCTTGACGACTTGACATTGACTGCTCTGTGGATTGCTAGTGCCGGGGCTGCGGCAGGCCGGACCGGGTTGTGGTTGTGGACGAGGGGTCGGAATGAGCGGAGTGGGTGCACTGCCACTGAGGTGGCACAGAAGACGGAACAGCAAAAATAACTAAACAAATAAAGAAAGAAAGAAAGAAATGAAATGCAATAAAATAAAAATGGAAAAAAAAAATCCGGAAGCAGAAGGGCATTTAAGAATCATGAACTGGATGGAGCCTGGCTCTCTTAGAGTGTAAGAAGTTCAGAGTCAAAATACTTGTCTGACGTTGGGGGGGGGGGGGGGGGGGGGGGGGGGGTCATCTCAGAAGATATGTGATAATATTTTTCAGTGTGCTAATATGATTCTTCGTCACTGAAACAAATTTAATTCATGCCACTTTCATATGATAACGGCAGATCATCATGATCATCACATCATCATCATCATCATCATCATCATCATCATCACCATCATCATCATCATCATCATTGTCTCTGTCTCTGTCTTTGTCTCTCTCTCTCTCTCTCTGTGTCTCTCTCTACCTCTCTCTGTCTCTGTCTGTCTGTCTCTCTTTCTCTCTCTTTGTCTCTATCTCTGTCTGCCTCTCTCTCTCTCTGTGTCTGTCTGTCTGTCTCTGTCTCTCTGTCTGTCTGTCTGTCTGTCTGTCTGTCTCTCTCTCTCTCTCTTCTCTCTCTCTCTCTCTCTCTCTCTCTCTCTCTCTCTCTCTCTCTCTCTCTCTCTCTCGCTCAGCCAAAGATGAAAATCATTGTGTGTGGGTCAAATTGAAAATAAGCATCATTTCTGTATTTAATATTTCCTTGTATTTTGACATTCGAGCTTATTTTCTCTGCATGTTGAAAACAACAAATAAGAACTGCAGGCATAATATATCAAGATACGTGTTCTATCCAATTTATGAAAGAAATAATGTTTTGTTTTGATGAAAATGTCAGGTTGATTGTCACGGCTTGTTAGCTCTGATACTTACTCTGGCTCTTCGGGTTACGTTATTATTTCTTTGATCGCAGTTTTGTTTCCTAATGCACTTTTGATTTCAATTCAAATTATGTATTTAAGTTTAGAAGGAATCGTTAAAATAGTGATATGTGAAATATGGAAGAAATCTAATTTCTGTCTTTTCTCCCCACACTCCCCACCCCTATTCGATACTCCCCCCCCCCCCCCCCCCCCCCCGCGCCCCCAGCTCCGTAACTCCCTTTGGCAACCCCACCACTTCCATTTCCATTTGTTACCTTCAGGTATTGTGGCCAAAGGCAAATGTACATTCAAATACTGAGTTCTCTCCCTCTTTCTGTGTCTCTGTCTCTGTCTCTCTCTCTCTGTCTCTCTCTCTCTCTCTCTCTCTCTCCCACACACACACACACACACACACACACACACACACACACACCACACAGAGCTCTATATGCGA
>CM065720.1:5752340-5772340 GCA_033310375.1 Conus canariensis
GCGAACCTGCAATCTGCCTTCTGATCCAGAACTGCGTTATGTCTGTTTCTAATCAAGAAATGGTGTATTTGAAGGAACTGAAATTGCGTGAAATACGGATTAAAAAGGGGAGTGGGGAGTGGTGAAGTAGAAACCAATATGTGGGATTGCTAGGTTAGTGCTGGGGTGGCATAACATAGAAGAGAACAAACATTCCAGTGAGTGGAAGGTCTCTACATCATTAGAGTTCTAATGAGAACAATGGTTTCCAAAATTGTTCATCGAAAAAAAGGAAAGAATTGACGACTTCTATACTCTCTTGGCTCTTTTCAGTTCTCTGAACTGCTATTTAATTATACAGTCATCAGAAAACTCCACAGTTGTCGAAGATCTCTAGAGTTCTGGCTTTGCTTCAAAGCCCGAAAATAAATCTTAGGAGAATTCTGGTGAAATATAAAAGGATCGTTCCGTTTGACCTACACGTGCAACCTTATTTCCTTTATTACAATAGCATGCCCTGTGTATGCCTGCTTTCCATACACGCTTTCCTCCGATGACTGCCATACACAAATATACATTTTTTTTTCTGAGAGAAAGGAGTGAGCAGAAAATGGAAAATCAGAAACAAAGAGCAAAGAATGCTGATTATTTTCCTCAGTCGTGTCTCGTCGCATAAGTACATGAGAATTTTTTACTAGCACTTACTTGCCCTCACTACTTCTTAGTTCAGTATATAATTGTCTGGTCATCTAGTGGTACACTGCATACCGTAGGACATCCAATTAAAGGCTTTTTTGGTATGATTCTTAGTTCGTCTCAACGCTGAAGTGACTGATAATGCTTGCGTTATTTTTTTTTTATAAAGAAGAGCTGATAATTCTGACTGTTGGTACATTTTGACCTCCCTTGAATCCTTTTTCGATCCCTAAGCAAGCCTAAAGATTTCCTTTTATATCGATTACTATTTCATTTAATTTTGGGGACTTATTTCCTCATGATACTTTCTTTCCTTTTTGTTATTGTGTTCTTCGCTGCGTTTCTTCAGATGCCATTGGATTTTGCTTTTCTCCCCTTGGTGGTACGAATACCTCAGAAATACAGGTGATTTATCTCTCTGTACTGCCAAGGATAAACTCACCTCAACTTGCGGGAGTTTGATACATTCTAATCATTTTTAGGATAAACTTGTCTATGATAAATGATGGTCTTGTTGTGAACTTTAGTCTGTCCGATTAAGAATGGAGAAAAATGCATTACTAATTATTTCCCTTTGCTGGGTTTATTTGATATGATTTAAACGTGCGTCAGTTTGTGTGTGTGTGTGTGTGTGTGTGTGTGTGTGCAATGTAGAGGTTAGGTTGGAGTCAGTGGACGTTCTGGGGTGTGATGATTAGACTTTTTTCTTTTATTCTCTATTGTGTTTGTTTTGACGTTGAAGTGGTTTAGAGTGGGTTTGGTGTGCTCCTTGCAATTGTTGTTAGTTTCATAGGATATTGCATTCCTTTTTTTTCCCTTCTTATTCCTGTTTCATAGAGTTCTCGTGCGCTTGGTGTGCTTGTGTGTGTGTGTGTGTGTGTGTGTGTGTGTGTGTGTGTTGCTTTCGTTCGAACAAAATGTATGTTATTGGTTTCATTTGATTGTGTCAACATGTAAAATTGAATAAAGATGTTTTATAAAAACGAAAAAAAACCCTTGTCTATGAATAGATTTAGCTGCAAAGTTCTAGTTTTAAATGTACACAAATGCTAGCAAAAGAAAGTCTATAAAAAAAAACAAACAAACAGAATTTGATGGTGTATGTGATGTTAATGCACGATTGGTTTACCTCCATCTTCCTGAGCATTGATTTAATGATGTTGTCATCACCGCTAATGGATTGTTTGCCACTGTATGCTCATGTATGTCAGCGTTATTCCAACATGTCAGACAGCTGATCTGCGCTATCTTAAACTTTGTAGGCTCGTTACACAAGTTTAGATCTCTCCTGAAGAAGGGTCATTTTAAGCAGGAAAAAAATCACCAAAAATAAGCAGATGCTCCTGCGTGTGATTAGAGGGCTTAATAAGGCGCTATGAATACCCAAGAAAAAAACTGACTGACATAACAAAAATTAGATTGGTGCAGAAGTCAAAGGAGGAGATGCTTAAAAAAAAGACAAGAACTATAGCGACCAGCAACCAAATTCAGTATTGCATCCAGTGTTTCAAAACATTACACAGTAAATAACCCACAAGCCTGTAGTGTTCATAATCATGGCTAGTACTGTGGCCATTCACAAGCATGCAGGTTTTACAGGTTTAACATAATAATGCATGGCATGCACAACTTGTAAACGCTGTGCTCCACCTGCCTGCAGGGCGTACAGGTTAATAATAATGCACGGCCTGCACAACTAGTAAACGCTGTGCTCCCCACCTGCCTGCAGGGTGTACAGGCTAATAATAATGCACGGCCTGCACAACTAGTAAACGCTGTGCTCCACCTGCCTGCAGGGCGTACAGGTTAATAATAATGCATCGCATGCACAATTAGTAAACGCTGTGCTCCACCTGCCTGCAGGGCGTACAGGTTAATAATAATGCACGGCATGCACAACTAGTAAACGCTGTGCTTCATGAGCCTGCAGGGCATACAGGTTAATAATAATGCACGGCCTGACAACTAGTAAACGCTGTGCTCCATGAGGCTTTACAGGTTCATAATGATGCATGACTTGCACAACTAGGCACAATGATGATACAATGAGAAGTGCTGGTTCAAAATGATGCCCACCCCATCGAAGAGATAATGCAAATGTCAAAAGGCATACCAGTAGCGATTAGAATGATGGTCCAGTTTAAACGAAAGCGAGCACCAAAATGACTTGATCTGTGGTAAGCGCTCTGCTTTGTTTTAGGCTTCCTCCACAGCGGAGGTGAGAAAAGTACTACTGCACAAGGGATGAACAGCTGACCCCTTGCATGTCAGGAGGGGACTTGACGCAGACACTCTGAAGATTGCCATATCATTGAAAGATGTGCCAGTCGTCGCCACTTGCAAGAGATTCTGGAAATCCTCACCACTGCCACTGTGCACGAAGCACATTGGTTGCTGAAACAGGACACAAAGTGCTAGTGGAGGTAAAGATAAGTACGGCCTTCGTCACTGAACACGTTGAAAGCTTCTGGCTTGATTACTGTGGATAGAAGAAATTACTCCAGGGTACTGAGAAGATGAATACAACTGACTATTATTAATCCGTCACTCTCCCGACGACCATCATCTTGCATTAATCCATCCAGAAACCACTGTCACTGTCAGACACGCACAATGAAAGACAGAGACCACTTTTCTTTCTTCTACTGCTCCCTTTGTCCGTGAGAAATCATTCATGCAACACACTACAGAAAAGTACAGCGGGTTCTTACAGTTTTGTCTGTTGTGTCTGAATTTTGGGATTCTGCAAATGGTTCCTGTCCATTCTGCAATGTTGTCAGTTCATCGTTTTATTTTTTCCTCTGCCTTCCACTCTGTGTCTTCCGTGAGCAATTTCCTGAAGGACAGTTTTTTTTGCTGTGGCCATTGGGTCTTGTTACATGCCCATACCACCATCTCTGGTTTTCTCAGCTGATGTCAGTAGATCTTCATATGATCCGATGCGCCGCTTGATGGTTTGACACACTAGTTCACTGGTGATATCATCAGTACGTCTGATGTTTGACACACTAGTTCACTGGTGATATTTTCAGTACGTCTGATGTTTGACACACTTGTTCACTGGTGATATCATCAGTACGTCTGATGTTTGACACACTTGTTCACTGGTGATATCATCAGTACGTCTGATGTTTGACACACTAGTTCACTGGTGATATTATCAGTACGTCTGATGTTTGACACATTAGTTCACTGGTGATATTATCAGTACGTCTGATGTTTGACACATTAGTTCACTGGTGATATTATCAGTACGTCTGATGTTTGGAATCTTGCGGCAACACCGTGTATGGGCGTCTTGGTTTGTTCCTTCATGATCTGCTGTGATGGTCCATTCCTAGCATGCACACAGGAAGATGCAATGCACCGGCGCATGCTGAAGCCTGATCTTGTTTTTCATGACGATGTTCTTGTCCTTCCATACAGGTTTTAATCTGGACGGTGTTGAGTTCTGTTAGCTGCCTTTGCGAAGACCTCTGGTTTGGATCACTCATTGCCAATGATTTACACTGTTCAACAGGAACTGACCTCTGCCCATGGACAGTTACATCAGTACTGATGGTGGTGTTGTGACTGGCCGTCAACTTGGTCTTCTTGGCACTGATTTTCATGCCTTATAAGTATGACAAATTGGACAAACTAGGATACACCCACAATCTGTGTTACCCATCCAGCCGGCATAATGAGAGTGCAACACACCAGTTATCATGATAAATCGGTATTCAAAAAACTGATTTCTGGAAGTTTTACCTACCTGATGATGGCATCCTGTGAAGAGGAGGTTCTGAAAGTAGCATAGATGAATATTCATGCAAGCTTCTAATGGTGATCCGTGACGATATATTCATGCAAGCTTCTAATGGTGATCCGTGACGATTCAGTCCAAAGAGGACTCCAAAATGAAAAACAAAACCAGGCTTGGGTTACTTATTACCAAGATGTATGGGCCAATCCAATCCAGAATTATCTCGAGAAAAAATCCAGAATGGGACAGAGAAGCAGGCGTGGAATACTTCTTACCATCACATATGAGCCAAGCCAATCCAAACTCTCTTGAGAAACTTATACCTAATGTATGCCAACCAAGAAAGTATCTAAAAAAGAAAGGGAATGAAGAAAAAAGATCTCTTATTTTAACAGATATGAGCTGCAAGAATCTAGAAGAAATCTATAATTTATAACTAATGTCTGCCAGCCAAGAAAGTATCTGAAAAAAAAGAAAAAAGAAAAAAGATATCTTTTTAGAACAGATATAAGCTGCAAGAATCAAGAGGAAATCTATAAACTTTAACACCAAAGCGTTTTGTGCAGCATAGCCCGAGATACAAGTCTAGTCACTCTGCCCAACAATCTTACATGTGCGCTCACGCTTTGGAATTCATTTATTTTACATTTTTCCATAGGCCACCCGACCGAAAATGGAAAACAAGAAATCACACAACGTGTACCACATAAAACGCTGTGTCTGCATTTAAATGCAAAGCTCACATAAATGCAGTGTTTGAAGAGCCAGCTGAAAATGTCGAATGCAAATTTAAATCTCAAGTCTGACATCAAAATGAAAAAAAGTTGGGAAAAAAAACCGTACCGTTTGTCAACACATGAATGTGTTGCATGTCAGGAAGGTGACGGCCATATTAGACACTCTGAATATAGCAACATTGAAAGATGTACCGACTGTCACCAACGGCATGCACTTCTGTAAATCTTCACATCTGACATCATCAACGACAGGGGAATTTGAAGAAATCTGCAACAGTGGAACGGTTTTGAGGGTCTCAGTGTCCGACGACATTTTAATTGTATGCTGAAATTCATGTCAAGGATCCAGTTCTTACTTCTGAACAGGCAAAGAGTACAGTAAGTAGTATGCCTGGTTATGGTTACTGCAGTGCAGAATATGCATTTCATGGAACAGGCGCTTGGGTACATCAGGATTTCGTTACAACAGATTGACATGCAATTGGCTTTCACCGTCTTTGTGGGATGTCCTTCCTCTACAGGTCCATCCCTGTGGAACTTGGCTTTTAACATTCGCAATTCAACTTCCTTCAAAATGAAATCCGTGAAAGTGGTTTTCAGTACAACCAGCTTTCGTAATACTATCTAAACCGACGGGAAAAGGAGTTTCTGGGGAACAATATTGTCCTCTCTGCAGTGCAACTAGATTGAGTTACGAGCGATTCCGTCAAGTGCAAATCGACTGTACTTACTGGCATTCTTTAAGGAACTGACAAAACCGAACGCTGCAAATGACGTGCCCTGTCCATGTGTTATGGAGGGGAAGCTTGATCTATACCCCTCTCTTTAACAGCCTGGTTGGAGTGTGTAAAGAATTCAGATAGCTTCAGCACTTGAGGCAATTTGCTTTTACTCTCGTTATATGTATCCTTCAAATGGAATGTTTGAAAAGGGCAAAGATGGAACGGAGAAGGAAACAAGACACACTCGTGCACCTGCATGCCTCCCAGTAGAAGCCAACGTTAGTATAATTGTCGTTTCTAAAGGAAATGTCATTGGTGAGAGATTGCCATCTCATACATCATCATTCTGTGAACTGTTCCCTCCTCCTCCTGGCTCTAAGAATTCTTCCCAGCAGTCCTCTTACCCTCGCTTACTCTCAAACAGTGCAAACTCGAGGTTGGCCAATATTTAAGGCTCTGACCTCTTTTCTGTCACTGTGGTTGAAATGTTAGAGAGAGGCAGGCTGCTCCGTTTCTGTTTGCTTTTCGTCTTTTAGCCGCCTGCCTTCATCCTCATTGTTTTGATCCATCACGCGAAGTATCTGAAAATGGCAATATAAATAACAAGATGGAAAGACATATAGACATACGTAGAGGAATGGGTATGCACGTACATATGCACACAAGAGCAACATACACAAAACACGCTCTCAGATCAACATCAATGAATGCTCACACATGAATGTAAACAAAGAAAGAGACAGAATCGAAGAGCAAGGGAAGGAGACAGGGGGTGGGAGGGAGGCTGGGTGTGGGGGATTCCGAAGGAGGAAAAGCGAAAGGAAGGAAGAGGGTTGCGAAATAGCAGAAAAATCAATATTGTCACGGGCTTGTGGGTGTGTGTGTGTGTGTGTGTGTGTGTGTGTGTGTGTGTGTGTGTGTGTGTGTGTGTGTGTGTGTGTGTGGTGTGTGTGTGTTGTTACTGTAGTTATTATCTGAATGTGTGTAATCGTATGTTTGTGCCCATGAATGTTCATGCCAGTATGGGTGTGGATGAGCGAGTGTGCATGTATGTACGTGCGGTTACTGTCGCCAGTCGGGGCCTAATTCCTAATTAGCCACTACAGGTTCTGAATACGTAAGTAACGACACATTCACACACATTTAAAGAATTACTCTCAGCAGCAAACGGTGGTGTCTACACGGAAACTATATCAGTGTTTCTGCTACTTTGGTTCCAGGCCCATCAACTGTCTCCTGGCATTCTTAGCTCCAGATAGAACACTTTATCGCTATTCTTTTTCCTGACTGAAGATTCAGACAAACGGGTGTTTGAACAATTTACCAACGTTAGAAATTTCTATCAGTGCTTTTTCGTCTTTATTTAAATATGATATTTCCACAAATGGTTCACATTTTGCTAGGTGAACGTTACTCTGTTGAATACTGTCCTATTTATGAAGAGTGTCTTGCGTGATTCTACACAACAGTGACAATGTAACGTGTCCAATAGACTAGACGCAGTGTTTGTGACACAGTGGCATTGAATTAACTTTGTTTCACACACACACGCATGCACACATCCCCCACCCACCCCCCCACACACACATACACCCCCCCCACACACACACCACGCACGTCGCACGCACGCACGCACACACGCACGCACCGCGCGCGCGCACCACACACACACACACACACACACACCAAAAGGTCGCTGTAGCCGATATGGACTACAAGTCGCCCCCTCCTGGGAGGCCAAACTTGTATTTTGCATTGTAAGGAAACATGATGGGAGTCACTGCCAGCCACATCTCCCGACAACAGCTGTAAGGCGTTGCTACCCCCACCCCGCCTCCCCCCCCCTCCTCGTTCTTGGCACCCTGTAAAATGCTGTCCAGACAAACACCCCCATCTCCACCCCACCCCCACGCCAACAACCTCTCAGACTACCTGAAGAGTGGTGGTGGGGAGGGGGGGGGGGGGACAAAGGTTCCAAATAGTGGCTCTCTCCCGCTGTGTATGTATTGTATTGTACAGAGAGTTGTAGAGAGGCTGATTGCTCCATAATGGTTGGGGCTTTGTCGACTTGTGGCAGGTGGTTGCCTCCACTCTCATGAGATATGAGGAGTTCAATTGAATATCTGACAGTGACTAGAGGAAGATTATACATTTTAAAATGTGTCACATAGGCTTCATTGTATGCAGACGTAGTAAAAAAATTAAAAAAAAACAATATTGCAAGTACACACTGATATACTCATCTATGGGTGTTCCCACATAAATGTAAGAGAGAGAGAGAGAGAGAGAGAGAGAGAGAGAGAGAGAGAGAGAGAGAGAGAGAGAGAGAGAGAGAGAGAGAGATTTGAGCTCTTAAAAGAATTAGATGCCTTTTCTATACATTACAGGCGGTCCAATTGTGGAGTATACAGTGCACGTGTGATCAAATTGCGGAAATGATTTAGTACTTTCTGCTTATCCGTTTTCCGTAATATGCTGTAAATTAAATCATACTGTGTACACGCGCAGTAGGCTCGCAACAAGATGATTACAATGTAGGACTGATGGGAAAGAAGCATAATAACTGAGTATCTGTTATAATGTGTTGCTTTACAATACTTTTGAAGTATATCTGACTACTAAGTTACGACTATAAGCGAAACATACACTGACCACTCTCTCTCTCTCTCTCTCTCTCTCTCTCTCTCTCTCTCAGACACACACACACACACACACACACACACACACACACACACACACACACACACACACACGCACATACACACACACGAGCGCGCGTGCGCACGCGCAGAGAGAGAGAGAGAGAGAGAGAGAGAGAGAGAGAGAGAGAGAGAGAGATTCTGTATGTAACTGTATAATAATTATTGTATGCATGCATGTAGGGGCGCTTGCACAGTGTGTGTGTGTGTGTGTGTGTGTGTGTGTGGTGTGTGTGTGTGTGTGTGTGTGTGTGTGTGTGTGCGTGTGTGTGTGTGTGTTGTGTGTGTGTGTGTGTGTGTGTGTGTGTGTGTGTGTGTGTGTGTGTGGCAAGCATTTGCAGGCACTTAGGACTGGCTACAATTACTCACACACGCTACAAGGAACTCGTGTGTCCAAAACACACACACAAACACGAACACACAGACACACAGACACACAGACACACAGACACACACACACACACACACACACGCACACACACACACACACACACCGCCCGCGCGCGCGCGCGCGCGCGCACGTGTGTGTGTGTGTGTGTGTGTGTGTGTGTGTGTGTGTGTGTGTGTGTGTCTGTGTCTGTGTCTGTGTGTCTGTGTGTGTGTGTGCGTGCGTGCGTGCGTGCGTGCGTGCGTGCGTGTGTGTGTGTGTGTGTTTGATCAGCCATGTGATCCGAGGCGCGGAGGACCTGCGGAAGGCTTTGGTCATTTGCACATGTAATGGAAACGTGATTGGCGCGATACTAGCAGCACACAGCTCAGCCGGCGATAATGTAGGGCCCTCCTCCTTGCTCTTAGGACCCCATGAGAAGCTCTCCAGGCAAACACCCCCTCCTGCCTCTCAGTCTGGCCAAACGTTCGGATGGAAAAGCTTTCAGACATGATCCCCCCCCCTCCCCTCACACACACCCCATCCCTACCCACCCACGCTCTCCTCTCCTTACCCCCCCCCCTTTCCCATCCCCTACTCTTTATACCCCCAGCCCCAATCTCCATGCTGCTCCCTCCCTATCCGCTGTGTTTATGGAGTGTCGGAGAAAGGCTGGCGGCTCGATGTCGATTTGCTTTTGTGAATGCCCGTGGCTTGCCTTGACTCTTCCTTTCAATGGCAAGTCTGCAGGTCGCGATTGTGAAAGGAAGAAGAAAAGGAGACAGACGGACAGACACGGGGGAACGCAGGTGGCTAGAGTTTTACGTACAGTGTGTACACAAATATGTTAAGAATTTATACAACGAATGTGCACAGACATATTCAAGTGCACATACTTCTATAGTTATATGTAGGCATTTGGACACACATACTGATACACATATACGAATGCGCGAGCGCGTGTGCGCACGCGCGCGCGCTCGCACGCACGCACAACACACACACACACACACACAACACACACACACACATATGAGAGAGAGAGAGAGAGAGAGAGAGAGAGAGAGAGAGAGAGAGAGAGAGAGAGAGAGAGATGTTAATCATGAAAAGAAAAAGAATTCTCGACAAATAAAAGTGATGCATATTTATACAAAATAGATCAAATGGGAGTTAAAAACAAATAGTATTGAAGACCGATTCATGGTTGGACAGATGAAGGGGGTGGACTGAAAGCAGAAGCTTTGCCATCAAAAGTGTTTGAAAGCATTTAGGTATTGAACATCGTGTAGATCATTCCTTCGTTGTGTTCAACTGTGCTGCGCAGATAAGAACTAACAGATAGTAAAACATGTGAAGTGAGTCTGCCTCCTTGCCTAAGCACTGTCTTTAAACGCATTGATGTTAACGTTTTATACATGTAGACATAGGTAGGCGGGATGTGTGTGTGTGTGTGTGTGTGTGTGTGTGTGTGTGTGTGTGTGTGTGTGTGTGTGTGTGTGTGTGTGTAAGCGTAAGAAGACGATTGTGATGTGTATAATCAAGGTCGACACATTTTCAGGCAAATGTTCAAACACTGTTGACTGATATTTTAGCTGTGTTTTTGACCACATTGCACCCTACTTATGCGAATCGGAGCAAGCAACAAAGCGAATGGTTGAGGATGTTATAGGTGGGACAACTTGGCGACACAAAGTGAAGTTTTCCTTTCTCATTTTCTCTGTTCAACGCCCAGGTCATGCACTGTGTATCTGGGGTCTAACAAGAGTTTTCGGATGTACTAGAATTGGTGTTGAGGGAGAGTGGGGAGAGTGGTGGTGAGTGGCGGCGACGCAGAAATTGTCTGTTGGTCATGGGGGATGTCTAGCAAAGAACGGGCACAAGCTCTCCAGACCAAAAAAAGGTAACATCCAATTACAAAGAGATATAAGTATGTTAAAAAACCTTTTCTTTCAGTTCCATGGGGACACCCCCCCCCCCCCCCTAACAGAAACAAAACTACTCATGTAGAAAGAAACCTCCAAGGATATGTACATATTAGTATACACATATACACCAAACATACACACTCTTACACTCAACATACTCTCTTATCACAGCCCTGATATGGCCCTTTGCGGTCGGCTGGGCTATACGTAACATCAGCTCACCTCACATACCCTCTGTCAGGCATCGGTTAACCCCCTTTTGGCCCACAGATCCATTTTCGTTTAGTTTCTGCTTTTAGTCGTATCGATCGGACTATGACCCCATTTGACCAATCAGAGGGGTGCATTGTGACACATGTCCCGATTGATGACGCTCAGCTCTTGTGCAGTTGTGAATGAGCTGCTCGAGGGCCCAGTTCCCGTTCTCCCCTGCTGTCTGCCACCTTCCACCTGTCAGGCGTGTTCAGGTGGTGTATGGTTAATGGCCATCAGTTTTTCAAAGTATGAGATTTCCGCGTTATTTTGCATTTTTGATTCTTTCTTTTACGAACAGTTAAGATTATTCATTACAGAATATCAAAATTGTTAATTACACAATGTCCATATTGTTTATCACAAAATGTCAAAATTATGTGTTTCAAAATGTCAAAATTGTTTATTCCAAAAACATGTTCAGTGACATTTTGGTCATCCGATGCTGACCTCTCTCTCCCCCTGCGATCTTCGGAAAAACAAAATTATGATTCATCATCATGAAGAGGGACTACGACCGGGATTGCTTATTTCAATTCCCTCCCCTTGTCGTGCCCTGGACGGACATCGCCAGCCCCGATTGTGGTGCCTTTGTCTGGCATTTCTCTGCAAGGGGAGTTCCTTTCATACCCCGCCTTGTACGGCCAGCTGTCGTGGGTGGTGTGGGAACCAGTCATGAAACACAGAGTCTGCACTGCCGGTAAGATGTGACAGATGGGAAAGGAAGCAGCGAGGAGGGAGTTTTATGGACCTTGAGGAGCGATTCTGCTGTGACTGACTTTTTCGTGGGACTCGGACAAAGACGTCCAGATCTGGACTACGACCGGGATTGCTTATTTCAATCCCCTCCCCTTGTCGTGCCCTGGACGGACATCGCCAGCCCCGATTGTGGTGCCTTTGAAAAAGAACATTGAAAAAGGACCTGCGGGGAGTCTCCCCTGAGAAATTTCTGGTGTGAAGAAAAAAAACCTGTCTGTCATTGAAGTGGTTGGTTAAGGCCGTGTTCTTCTATTGTTTAGCCTTCATGTGCAAGCTTTTTATTTCTTGCGTGACGTAGCTAGAAGTGCATGGTAACAATTCTTTTTTGACCAGCTGGAAGCTGGGCATGGGCCAACAGTGTTCATCATTGACTTTGATAGAATACTGGTCCAGAATTTCTGGGGATTCCCCCATTCGATTTATAGTGACTCCACTCAAGAAGGGGGCTACGGAAATAAGTAGCAAAATAATAATAGAAAGTGTTTTCTTCCCTTTAGAAAGCTTTTTCTTCCTCATGGAAAATACTTGTGATTAGAACAAGTTACCATGTTGTCAAACTATTTTGGAAAGATCTGGCATGTAGAGGAGGAGTCTGTTTATTGTTGTGTGTGTATTCCAATTTGAGGAGTTCTATAGAGAGGTTTCCTGCGCGTCGGGTATGGTTTTCCAGTAGTTCATATACAGTTTGTTTGGAAGCATTCCCCATCCCCACCCAGGGACAAAACTGACGCAATACCTTCCAGGATACTTAAGCACCCGAATTCTCCGGACGATGACGTTTTATGAGGCCATTTTCCTGACAGCAATGAATGAATGAGAACGACTGAAGAGGCCGACTGATAGGACTTATGTGTGGAAGTTTTTATTTTTTTATTTATTTTTTTTTGCCCTGTTATGTGTTGGGTGGAATGTACTTGGTGAGATTTCTGATTACGTTCTCTCCCTTGCTTTCCAGATTGCCTTGTCTACACACGCATACAGCCTGTCAGCCAGACAGCCTGCGAGTCTCTGACATTTTGGAAATATGCATTCTAATGCTGGTACTCAGTGACTGCTTTTAGATTGTGAAAGTGAGGACTACTGAAAACAGTGAATACAACTGTCGTCGATGTAAAGCAAAGTTTGATGGCACTAAGAATGACGAAAGCATGGGACACACACACACATACATACCCCCCCCCCACACACACACACACAGAAAACACAACACAACGCACACCACACACACACACACACACACACACACACACACACACACACACACACACACACACACACACACACAACACACACAACACACACACACACACACACACACACACACACACACACACACTCAGAAGTCAAGTATAACCAATCACACCAGCGGCGGGAGGGCCAGGAGTTGGCCATTGCTGGGCAGCGACTGGTCATAGTAAAGCCGATCCGCCCAATGTCAGCAGAGTGATAACATGTCCTGTGTCAAACAATGTTTGGCGTAGACCTACAATAACGTAGAAGAAAAGTCGTGAAACCTGACTGCATATAGCTCCATATGACATCAGAAAGTCAAATAAGAGGAGCTCGTATAGTCTGGTTTTTACCGCAGACAAAGCCTAGCGTTGATCCACGTCTAGACAGTTATCGGTTTAAACACAACTCAGTTCACAGAACATTGAAGTGACAATGCATAAGTCTCAGTACCGAAAAAAAAACCCAAAATTTATAGAACATACTCTTAGCACCTCATTGTTTACGAATATTTGACCGCAGTTCAAAATAATCGGCAGTATTAATGGAAATAGAAAAAACATGTACAAAAGGCAATGGATATACAATAAATAGACGAATAAATAATGACAAAAAAGCAAACACCCAGATGACGACTACAAACACTGAAAAAAAAATTAGATCACTATACATGTACTGAGATATGGGGCAAGCTCTAAGCGTCTTTCAGGATTAAGTCAGGTAGGAGATTCCTGTGTACTGCTTACCAAGTGCTTCATAAATGCATGCATTTAGGCATGTCCTGATTTTACCGCTAGCATCTCAATTTTTAATGTGTGTGTGCGAGTGTGTGTGTGTATGTGTGTGTGTGTGTGTGTGTGTGTGTGTGTGCGTGCGTGCGTGCGTGCGTGGCGTGTGCGTGTGCGTGTGTGTGTGTGTTTCTGAGGAAACACATGTGTGAATACATGCGTTAGTATCATACTGCAAATTCAATGTCATGAAAATAGACCGAAAATGCAAATACAGTTCCCAGCCACTTAGAAAATTCCTCTATTTTCTTCCAGAATTTTTGTCACCACTGTCAAGTGTTAGAGTTTGAGGATAATTCCTGATATGTTGGTAGAAGTTCTACTGTATGAGTACGTTTGTTTTGCGAAAGTGGGCATTCCATAAGAAACTGTGCAGCGTTTTCAACTGGCCAGCTGTAGTCATATAAATAATTGTTCGAGAGGTGTCGCTTAAAGAGATCATATTTGAAATTACTCATATCTTCTATAACTCTACATAGAAGTGTTTGTGAAGTCCCGCTGAGTAGATAGTAGTATCTGAAAATCCAAATTGTTAGTACTGATACAAAATCAGCTACGAGAACTGTTATGTTTCATGTCGTTAGGTAAATCAGTCCAAAAAACACTCATATAAGGAAAGAAAGAGGACTTGTACAACTATTTTCTATAACATCAGATGTTTCGATCTAAGGGATACCAACAATGACATGGTTTTACAAAAGAAACAAGCGGAAAAAAGCGATTGACAAGATAGAGGAGAACCATACGGTTAATGATTTTATAACAGGAATGATCTGATGGTGACAAGGTCTTCCTTTCAAGGATGTACCGTCAGACTCCACATAGAGTTTGTTGTGGCTTGTATATCTCGCCGAACCAATTATAGTTCTTAAGGCTCCCAATGTAATTTTTCTCAAATCATCAGCTAGTTTACTAGCGCAGTTATCGCAACAGGATCTGAAAAGTCAAGACATGGAATAATGAATAATTTGCACGTAATTTCAAGTGAAGTGCGACTAAGTCCATATTTGAAAAGAAAAAAAAAGAGAAGAAACTGGAACACTTTGCCCATCTCAGATTAAGATTCTTCGCTGATCCCATGCAGTAGATGACGTTAGATGATGTACATATCAAGTGTGCATGGAGGCTCCACTGGCAGTCATCCCAGTTAGACTGGGAAGTGTGGGTTTGCTTGGCATGTGAGCAGGTGCTGCAGTATATTGTAGAGCACGATAGAAAAAAATCATGGCTGAGGTTGGGGACCAGGGGGAACACAATGTTTGGGGATGGTTGGTGAGTAGATGTCCTCTTATGTTTCCACAGCCCCTGAGCTGGGATGATCAGGCAGCGTGGTCAAACAGCCTCTGAAACGGCCTCTAAAAGTATCAGCCTCCGAAGGTACATGGCGGGTCAAACAGCCTCTGAAACTGCCTCTAAAAGTATCTCCTTCCGAAGGTACATGGCGGGTCAAACAGCCTCTGAAACTGCCTCTAAAAGTATCAACTTCGAAGGTAACATGGCGGGTCAAATAGCCTCTGAAACTGCCTCTACAAGTATCAGCTTCCCAAGGTAACATGGCGGGTTAAATAGCCTCTGAAACGGCCTCTAAAGGTATCCGCTTCCGAAGGTAACATGGCGGGCCAAATAGCCTCTGAATTGGCCTCTAAAAGTATCAGCTTCCGAAGGTACATGGCGGGTCAGATAGCCTCTGAAACTGCCTCTACAAGTATCAGCTTCCGAAGGTACATGGCGGATCAGCCGACGCAATATATCAATTCTTGGAAAGTTTTGTGTATAAAAAAAAACTAAAAGTACATTTCCCAAACGGAAGAGCATTATGACAAAACTTCAGTGAAAAAAAATCGAAAGTATTGATTAGCTTTTGGTTCAGGCAACATGAATTCTTATTTGTTTAAGAGACACACCTTTTTAGTATACAGGGAATTCTGTCTGTGTGGCACCCCACACATTGAGCGAACTACTAGTTGAAGCCGGTTTTTGAGAAAAAAAGAAGATAAAAACGTAAAATGCTTGTGCTTGCTAAGCCTCATATTTATGGATGTAAGCTTAAAACAATAAGCCACTTGTGCCCGTTTTTTAGAGTCAACTGGACAACAGACCCAAAATCGAACTGTGTAATGCTGAGGTTAACAGCGCTCTGAACGAGTTCAACGTTGCCAGGAACAATTACAGGCCAAAGATTCTTTACACGAATACATAATAACCCAGTTAATTTCATACGTAATTCATACACCCACCCCTTTTCATTTATAACTGCCTGATTGTTTTCCCCTTCATATCTTTTATACTCCTCATGATGATGAAACTGCTACATTCTGTAATGTATAGAGCGAGGTGATGCATATCACACACACACACACGCACACACACACACACACACACACACACGCCCGCGCGCGCGCACACACACACACACACACACACACACACACACACACACACACACACTGCGTGTGTGTGTGTGTGTGTGTGACTGGTGTGATGTGTGGTGTGTGTGTGTGTGTGTGTGTGTGTGTGTGTGTGTGTGGTGTGTGTGTGTGTGGTTGGATACACATCTTAAGACTGTAGTAACCCACGCAAGTTTTCGTTGTTGTTTTTCCTTCCTTTTGTTCTTTTGGATGGTTTCTCCTTTGTTATCTCTGGCTGACACTCTTGTTTTATAGTTACATTATTTTCGTCAGTTTCAAGAGGACAAGAAAACAGACAGAAATAGAAAGCCACCCCCAGCCACGTTGCACGGCCACATTTATTTTTAACCCCCCCCCCCCCTCCCTTTAGAGGATCCTGAAACAGTGATCAGCGATGCAAGATTCCACTCAACTATCTCACAGAATAACGAGCAAACAGTGCGAAGAAACCTGACGACGCATATTTCCGGCATTAATTTGATGTGTTGATAAAAGCGTTAACGGAAACCACCGGAGCAAAATATGCTGCGCATTGAGATTAATCGCGACATGTCACCGTTTCATGCAGATTTAATGTTCATTTGTCGTGTGGAAAACCGTTATGGATAACGGTGTTGTGTGTGCTAATGATGACGTAATGCCAAATACCATGTTAAAAACAGGAACTCGAAAATGTCATTTGGACAGCAGGGAGGGCGGGGGGAGGGGGGGGGGGGTTGAGGAGAGGGGGGATCAAAACGAGCTTATTATTACGCAACAGACCATTTTTCTTTGACCACAAGCAAAGCATGACGAAGCAGGAAATTGTTATGGGAGACGTTGTCATTTCCTTCTGAACTCGCTACCCCGGGAGACGCTTTAAGGGGAGATGGGCTTTGGAGGTGTTTTCATTCATTTTTTTTTCTTAATTCGCTCTTCTAGAAGATGATTAGAAGTGAGAAGGCTAGACAAGTGTTTTATGTCTTTTTTTTCAGATCTCATTTTTCTTTTGAATTCCCTCAGAGGGGAGAAGGGTGGAAGAAGTTTTCATTCCCATTTGAATTTATTTTTTTTGTTTTTGAAGACGCTGACAGGTGAGAAGGGTGGGGTGTTTTCATTTCCTCACTGTATTTTGCTTTTCTTTGAGGGCACTGAGAGGAGAAGGCATGAGGTGAATCCATTTTCTTTTGAATTCACTTTTCTTGAAGAAGCTTAGAAGGGAGAAGAAAACGGGTGGTCTAAGAGGAGAGAAGGCTAGGAGTTGCGTTCATTTCGTGGTGAGTTCACTTTTCTTGACGAGGCTTAGAAAGGGAAAGGCTGGGATAATACTTCCTTTTTTTACTTCACTTGTTTTTAGAGAATGCAGAAAAGAGTTCGGATATATTTCCATTTCCATTTGAATTCACTTTTCGTGATGTTTTTCAGAGGGGAGAGAGTTTGGGAGCTGGTTTCATTTGAATTCATTTTCTTGATGATGCATAGAAGAGAGGAGGGTTTTCATTGACTCACTTCCCATGGCGATGGCTGCAGGAGAGAAAGGTTCACCTGCATTCATTTTCCTTGGCCATAAGGAAGAAAGGTTCACAGGATATTTTCAATTCCTTTTTACCGTCCTTTCTTTGGAGATGGTAAGAAGGAAGGAAGGTTCACAGGATATTTTCAATTCCTTTTTACCGTGCTTTCCTTGGCGATGGTAAGAATTAAGAAGGGTTTACAGTATATTTTGAGTTCCCTTTCCATCTACTCTCCTTGGCGATGGTAAGAAGGAAGAAGCGTTCACAGGATATTTTCAATTTCTTTTTGATTTACTTTCCTTAGCGATGGTAAGAAGTAAAAAAGGTTCACTGGTATTTCAATTTTTTGTCATACTTTCCTTGGCGATGTAAGAAGAGAAGGGTTACAGGAATTTCACTTCTTTTTCATTATTTTCCTTGGCGATGGAAAGAAGGAAAAAAGGGTTTACATGTATTTTCAATTCGTTTTAAATTTACTTTCCTTGGCGATGGTTTGAGGGGAGAAAAGTTCAATGCTATTTTCTCTTCCTTTTTAATATTCTCTCCCTGGCGATGGTGGGAGGGGAGAAGGGTTCAGAAGCATTTCATTTCCTTGTGGATTTACTTTCCTTGGTATTGGTTAGAGGGAGAAGGAGTTCAGAAGCATTTCATTTCCTTGTGGATTTACTTAACTGTGGTTTAGGTTAGTAGGGAGAAGGGTTCAGAAGCATTTCATTTCTTGTGGATTTACGTTCCTTCGTATTGGTTAGAGGGCAGAAGAGTTCAGAAGCATTTCATTTCCTTGTGGATTTACGTTCCTTGTATTGGTTAAGTTATGAGGGCAAGAAGGTTCAGAAGCATTTCATTTCCTTGTGGATTTACTTCCTTCGTATTGGTTAGAGTGGGGAAGAGGTTCAGAAGCATTTCATTTCCTTGTGGATTTACGTTCCTTGGTATTGGTTAGAGGTTATGGTAGGGGGAGAGAAGGGTTCAGAAGCATTTCATTTCCTTGTGGATTTACTTTCCTTGGTATTGGTTAGAGGGAGAAGGGTTCACAGTATTTTCATTTTCCTTATGATTTACTCTTCTTTCTTGAAGACGCACAGAGGAGAGGAGGGTTGGGTGGGGGGTGTCATTAAATTACTTTCCTTGGCGATGGCTGCATGCGAGGAGGGTTCATGGGCATTTATTTCCCTTGGCAATGGTAAGAAGGAGGCAGGTTTCACAGGATATTTTCAATTCCTTTTTTCATTTACTTTCCTTGGCGATGACAATAGGGCACATGGGGTTTAGAGGCATTTCCTTTCGTTTTAAACTTACTTTCCTTGGCAATGGATAGAGGGAAGAAGGCATCACATGTATTTTGATTTCCTGTTTAATTTACTTTCCTTGACAATGTTATGAGGGAAGAATGGTTTAGAAATACTTCATTTCCTTTTTGACTTGTTTTCCTTAGTAATGGCGAGAGGGGAGAACGGTCACAGGTATTTGCATGTTCCTTATGATTGACTTTCCTTGGCCACGGTCAACAGGTTCAGTTCATTTCGTTTCGTTTGCAATGTACTTTCTTCAGCGATGGTTCAAGGGGGAAAGGGCCCACAGGTATTTTCGTTTTCTTTTATCGCTTATTTTGTTTTTTGCAATGGTGAGAGGGGAGACCGGTTTATAGCTGTTTCCTTTCCTTTTTGATTTACTTTCCTTAGTGATGAAACAATTCTTTTAGAGTGTTGGGACTTGCATGATGTCAGACATAAACATTTTACAGCAGATTCCATGAAAACCTTGTTCAGAGATGTTCCACCTGATGTGATCTTTAAATGTCTGAAAGAGATTAACATTTTTCATCTGATCTGAGATTTTACAGTGGAAAGATTTTTAACCAAATTTCGGGTGTCTTTTTAGAAGATGTATTTTAAAGAGTTGTGAGAATGAATGACGTGAGTTGACTTCAACGCGCTGATAGCCCTGATATGGCCCTTTGTGGTCGGCTGGGCTATAAGCAATATTACTTTGTCTTTTTTTCCTTAGTAATGGTTCGAGGGGAGAGGAGCTTACAGACTTCTTTTACTAGTTACTTTCCTTGACTATGTCAGGAGGAGAGAGGTTAGATGACTATGTCAGGAGGAGAGAAGGGTTCAGATGACTATGTCAGGAGGAGAGAAGGGTTAGATGACTATGTCAGGAGGAGAGAAGGGTTCAGATGACTATGTCAGGAGGAGAG
>CM065720.1:5782340-5784840 GCA_033310375.1 Conus canariensis
GTTAAACACGCACGCACGCACACACACACACACACACACACACACACACACACACA
The DNA here is from genome assembly GCA_033310375.1 of Conus canariensis. NCBI lineage: Eukaryota > Metazoa > Mollusca > Gastropoda > Neogastropoda > Conidae > Conus > Conus canariensis. The sequence continues at coordinate 5,782,397 of CM065720.1, forward strand.
CACACACACACACCACACACACACACACACGCACACACAACACACACATTCATTCATTCATTCATTCATTCAACGCCATCGCACGAGAAACAGCACAGGAGACCGAGTCGCAGGTCACATTTTCGTTAGTGGGTATGATGACCACAGGTATCAGTCACTGCAGTTCTCATCCACAGCACCGGACGTCTGACCTTCTCCTGGGGCATGTTGTTCCACGCCGCTCTCAGCTCTGTAGCAAGCTGCTCCAAGGTCTGCGGCTGGTTTGGGACGGTACGTGCCTGCCTGTCCAGATGATCCCAGACGCATTTGGAGATGCGAAAAGAGCTGGCCAGTGGTTCATGACGTCGACATTGGCAGCGTTCAGGTGGTTCATTGGAACGAAAGCTTGATGGGTTGTTGTGCATGAACAACGGAACTGGCCCATGTTGCTGAACAAACGGATCTACGTGTGGCCGCAGAATTTTCTGGGTGTAGCGATTAGCTGGGAGGTTTCCTTGAAGTCTTAGGACATTAGTCCTGTGTTCAGCCGTAGAAACCTGCCATGCCAAGACACTTCCTCCACCGATACTGGCTGCTTCTTGAATGCATTGTGGACGAAATCTCACCAGTCCCGCGGAATACCTCGATCTGTCGTCGTGCCTTTCAGATAGGAACCTGGATTGATCGGACCTGACGACAGCACACCAATGGTTGTTGATCCATCCTGGGTGTTGACGTGCCCACTGGTAAGATACCTTGCTGCCGTGTGCCTCCGGAGCAGACGTGGACGTTGTGCCGGTCTACAGGCAGAAAGATGTGTACGCCAGACAGAGGCGCCTCAGCACTGTCATATTGCTGATCCGTCCAGGCTCTGGAAAGGTGCCCGCTGTTCTCTGAATACTCTGGAATAGGTTCCGACGGTGTGACGTCCACAAGTAATGGTCTTGATCTCGTTTTACCCACGGCCACCCCTGGGTCTGTCTGGAATGGTACCTGTGGCTTGCCATCGTGTTTGCAAGTTTCTAATTGTCCTTCTGCAGTCGTGGAAGTATCGAACGACTGTCGAAACTAAACAGCTTCAGTCAGTTGGCCCATAGCTTTATTACATCGCTACACTTTAGACAGCTGTGGCACGCTGAATACGGGAGTTATCACAATCCGATTGTGTTTATCTTTCAATGTATTGCCAAAAGATGTTCTGTGACTGATACTCAGGAAACCCGAATAACAAGTGCGTGTTATGTGGGGAATGCATGAAATTGAAAACAACAACAACAAACAAACAAACCAAAGTGCTGTACGTGCTGAAATCTCCAGCTGACCTTACTGTACGTGCTGAAATCTCCAGCTGACCTTTTTATAATCAAATCTCTGTCACGCATGCCGTTTTGACCATAATAACCGTAACATGCAAGAGAAATCGCGTTGCTGTCAATAAACTCCATGTTATAGAGAATTATCTGCCTGGTAAACTTCTGTTCTCATAGATTATTCGTTAAAGGCCATAGGCCTATCGGCAAATAGGAATTGCAGAAGCGACCACTTATGTCCAATACTGACAGTGTTTACATTGTTATTATGTCCAATACTGACAGTGTTTACATTGTTATTCGCCAAAACAAAAACTGCCGTATCATTGATTCTTGCAACAACAACAACAACAAAACACAGTGCGGACTTTCTGGAACCAAGCTAAATGAAAGGACCGGAGAACACAAGGCAAACAATCAGTGCGATTGAAAAGAAAGGACCGGGAGAACACAAGGCAAACAATCAGTGGACGAACGTTAAGAAAGTTCAAATAACAAGTCAAAGAAAATGTCGGGAAAGAGGAAATTAATTGCACACAAGTAATTTCGAAAGCCGAGGATACAATGTCTGATAAAAGAATTCCTGGCATACCCGTTGGGCAATCTCTCTCTCTCTCTCTCTCTCTCTCTCTCTCTCTCTCTCTCTCTCTCTGTGTGTGTGTGTGTGTGTGTGTGTGTGTGTGTGTGTGATGAGAGAGAGAGAGAGAGAGAGAGAGAGAGAGAGAGAGAAAGAGAGAGTTCCATCAAAGAAGGAATTGGCGAGCAAACGACTTTGGGGAAGAGCACGTCGTATGCACCCTCGCGGCCCTTACCCCAGCGGCCTGCACATCAAAGCTGTTGATCGTGACATCTCATTAACACCGCCACCAGCAGCGAGCCAGCCCGCCACATAACTAACTCCAAAAATCGGATCAAACTTTGGAAAGAAATATGCTGGAAAACACACACACAAACTCGCTTTCTCGGGAGCGCGCGCACGCACGCACGCGCAACACACACACACACACACACACACACACACACACACACACACACACACACACATACAAAGAGAGAGAGAGAGAGAGAGAGAGAGAGAGAGAGAGAGAGAGAGAGAGAGAGAGAGAGAGAGAGAGATTTGGTTTGTTTATCGGAGCCACCAAGTCATATGGCGTA
>CM065720.1:5792340-5794840 GCA_033310375.1 Conus canariensis
AAACTCTTATAAAAAAAATTAATAAGGTATTTAAATAGAGAGTCTGCTGATTGCTTGAAATGTTCACCATCAGGTCCATCATATTTACCATTTTATATTTTCTTGATAGTCAGTGATACAGCCTTTCCTAATACAGGTCTATCCCGCATAACATTTCATATATTTTCCGTATCACCTTGCTCTGGCTATGCAAATTCGTCTTAGTATAATTTGGAAATGCTGAAATCATCAATGGATGTGTCGTTTAGAGGCTGTGATTTCTTTTTAGAGATCCAGAGCATTCTTCCCCCAAATACCTGTTGACTTTTAATTGAATGCAAAAGTTCATTTCACGAGGAATCTTTCTTCTTTTTATTCGTTGCTTTTATTGACGTCTTGCAATACAGTACATGGATGTATCCTTTATGTTTGAGTTTTTGTTTTAACATTTCCTACCTATTCTCAACAGTCTACATATCTTGCGTTCCGTAACACTGCATTTCTCGTCATATCAATCATTCTTTTTAATTTTCATACCCACTGTCATTTTTTTCCCCATTACATGTGCCTTTTCTTAGAAAAACAATCTCGTTAAATATATCCACTGCCATATTATTTTGGTTTCTGTAACATGTGCTTTTTTCACAATCTCCATGTTATCCTATCCAATACATCTGATTTATTTTAAACAATCTTGATAAATATATCCAGTGCCATATCATCATCGACATTAATCAGCTTTTTGACAGCAGCAAAACTGTTCTGTACTTCTTGTAACTTCACTTAATAGGAAAAACAAGATTGTTCTTCGTGGTTTTTCTTCCAACAATATTTCACACTGATTTGTTTTACATTTTGATCATTGCTATTACACATCTAATTGTCTTGTTTCTCAAGACACGAAACAACTGGTAAATGATCCGAATCAGTACTCGCTAAGACCCTGAGTGTTAGTGTGTCCTTTAAAGATAAAGAATGACTCTCGCACATCAGAAATGTACATGAAGCGACCCTGAAGGTTATCATTACATACTCCAGTGAGAAGACATAGACCCCAAACAGTGCATATGTTTAATTTTCTTTTCAATAGAATTTAAAATCTGATCTTCAGAACGTTACCGAGATTTTGTGCTTGAATAATGTTAATGAATATTTCAGTTTCAGTTTATGTTGCTTATAGCCCAACCGATCCCCAAAAGGCCATATCAGGGCTGTCACCTCGTTGAAATTAATTCTTAAATAGAAAAAAAAAAAAAAAACCACTCAAACACACAACACGTCAAAACAGAATTTAAACGTTTATGACTAATATGAAGTTTATGAAATGTGGTAAGTTCAGGAAAGAATATCTGACGTTCGTGCATTCATGTCTCCACACAATTATACATTGATATCATCAATGGATAAAAACTTATTCATTTCACATACTTCAAATATTTCAATACCATTGTCAAAGCATTCACAGAATAATGCCGTGCAGCTTCAGAAGGAATGTAGGTATTAATGAACAGAACATTTTTTTTAAACTCCAAATCCTTAACGACAATGAATAGGTGCCGTTAATTTCATTTGGTGTACATATGCCAAACTAGTTTTACGCACAAGACAAATGATTGGTATTGAACGTCTTCTTAGCACAGACAAATTAACTGCAGGCTTTATAAACAACTTGTGTCCTTAAACGCTAGTGATTAACACTTTTCAATGAACGTTTCAACGAGACAAATGAAATTGAAAGGAAAAGCAAAATACCCTAAATCTGAGTCACAAAACCTGGAAGTCATTTCAGAAATCTGCCAACGAAGAGCAGAACAGTCATTTGCAAAGGCATGAACAACAAAATTCGTGACTTGAAAAACTGTCGTTCTTCACCCCGCATGAGAGAGAGAGAGAGAGAAGAGAGAGAGAGAGAAGAGAGAGAGAGAGAGAGAGAGAGAGAGAGAGAGAGAGAGAGAGAGACTTGACACTTTTGACACTTTGATATTTTATTGTCATTACCAAAGAGGTTTTTTGACATGGGGGGAGAGGTAACAGAACAATAACATTTCTCTCTTCCTTTCCTGCAAACAAATAGTACACTTTCATTCCTAGTGTGTATCAAATCAAAGGTTAACAAAAACAAATAAATTCGTAACATTTCCTTATGTCCTCAGCACAGGAGTAATGCAGTAAGGTAAAAAACAAAACAAAACTAAACAAAAAAACCCCAAAAAAACTTAAGACTGACTCGACCATCCACTCACTCAAATGATGACATTGTATTTTACTGATCTCTTCCACAGGCGATGAATGATAATATTCATTCAGATATTTCTTATAATGCATTAACTTAAATTTCACTATCCTTCATCTGTCTAATTTTCAATTCTTCCGCGATGAATTTCGCAACTGATTTAATTACAAGTTCATCATCTGATGATAACACGACAGCGACATTTTGTCTTTTCGCTACATCTAACTGGAAAAATGAACAATTTGACCGCACTTCATTATAAGCAGTACAGTGGAACAGAAAGTGTTC
>CM065720.1:5799840-5807340 GCA_033310375.1 Conus canariensis
CAGTCCCACTCCTCATCCACCCTCCGTTCCCAATCCACTCCCCTCCGTCCCTGTCTCTGAAAAAGAAAAACATCCAGCACAATTCATTCAACGCTACACTCAGTTCCTTAATAACTAATGGAGACTGTTCATCAATGTGACATGCAGTTATTTGTATACAAATGGTTTTGCTGTATCTGTGTCTTTGTTTATCATGTTACATATAGTTGTGTATACAATTAGTTTTAGTATCTGTGTCTGTGTCTTTATTTATCCATTTTACAAATAGTTATTTGTTTACAATGCGTTTTGCTGTCTGTATCTCTCTGGGTTTATGAGTGTTACAGATAATTATTTGAATACAAAGGGTTTTCTGTCTGCAGTTGTGATCCTTTGGTGCGAGTAAGAACACCAATATGTGAGAATGGGAATGGTAGATGGGGACAGGGTGAGGTGGTTATGACAGGGGATAAAAGGGGCTTTTGGAGAAGGGGGGGGGGGGGTGAGGGAGGTCGAGGTAACTGGAAACGTACACTTCTCAGATACTGACGTTTTAAATGTTATTCCTCAGGGAAATGTATTCGGGCCCATCCTTTTTACAATCTGTATGATTAGCCGGGTGTTGACGTTAGTCCTTGCAATGATGACACCAAAATTTATAATAAGAGCGCTCATAAAGACGTGTTTACTAGTTTCAAAACAAATTTGTATTTCAATGCAGACAAGTGCATAGCGTACATGTCAGCAAACTCAATCTCAGTACGATTATGCGATAAAATTGTCTGATTAAAGAGACGATTACAAAGAAATCTTTTGATGAAAAGAAAAGAAAAAAATATAGGAGCCATATTTGACAAGGACTTGAAATTTGACTTAGATCATTGTTAATGAAGAAATAGCAAAGGCAATCCGAGTGCTTGGACTCACGAAAATGACATTTTCATACATGGGCAGTGACACATTTGTTTCATTATTCAAAACACTGGTAAGACCACATTCTGACTACGGAAATGTTCTCCGGAATCTTTAAAACAGAAAACAGTCTGTTGCTCTTGAAAAACTTCAAATAAGGTCAACAAAGCTCGATGGTGATATGTGGAATAGAATATATGAACAAAGACTATATGCTCTTGACTTACTATCTTAAAAAAATTTGAAGAATTAAAAGTGACCTGATACGAATATTTAAAATACTTAATGGCATAGAGAGTTTGGATCAGGAGAAACGTTTCACACAACCTTATTCTGACAACAACAAAAATGTTACTGATACTAAAAAACATCTTTTAAATTAATGGAGGACTCATATCCGTACTATCATTTGAGTAATAGAATTGCAACTTATCAAAATGTACTACCCGCGCATGTAAATAGAAAAAAAAAAAAAGCTAGTGACATTAACACTTTCAAAAACCTCCTTGAAGAGGAGAAAAAGAATGATCTAAAATGTGTATATGATCAATGATATGACACATATAATGATCAATGATATGACACATATAATCTGCATATTTTCTCTTTTGCCCATTTCTAGGAAAATGCGCGAAACGCCATTGTATACTTCTTTTATCAAATGGACACTAAAGAGTAACATGATCCAAAGAGCTGAACTGATACCAACTGAACTGAGAGAGGGAGAGCGAACAACTAAACCCCTACTTCATAAATTATATAAACATACAAAGCGTCAGTTCGGCATACCGTTTATATCAAAAGATTTCCAGACAACAATATGTGGAATACTTGGGGTATTGTGACACACCTTGTGAAATGATCGTGATCAGGAGTAAAAACGTTCAATATTATTTTTCTCCTAAGAATCACATCGCTTTTTACCATGGTATCTTTGTCTTGAGGGGAGTACTGTATGTGCCAAATAATCTGTCATGTTTTGAGCTCCATATTTAAACTGAGAGTTGCTAGCTCAGAAAATCGTCAATGGCGATATTCGGTGGACTAAGATCGATGATGTCAAATGGGATCAAGGATGACCAGAATGTTTACAACTTGTACACTGTGACTAACTACGTGTAGATTGCAGAAATCTCTCTCTCTCTCTCTCTCTCTCTCTCTCTCTCTCTCTCTCCTCTCTCTCTCTCTCTCTCTCTCTTATGCATCATCCAATCTGCTTTCCTCATACGCACACATACATACCAGTCCTACAAAGAGAGAGAGAGAGAGAGAGAGAGAGAGAGAGAGAGAGAGAGATGAGAGAGAGGGAGGGAGGGAGGGAGGGAGGAAGAGAGAGAGAGGGAAAGGTAGACAGTCAGGCAGACTGACAGACCGACAGTCAGAGAGAGAGAGAGAGGAGAGAGAGAGAGAGAGAGAGGGGGGGGGAGGGAGAGGGAAAGGGAAAGTCTGTTCTTGTTTTATTTTCTTTTTTCCTTAATTACCTGAGGCACTGTCTGTATTTTTTTTCACACCTAGGTTCTGACTCTGAAGTGAATTCATAATAATAAAAACAACAGCAAGTTGCTTGGTGTTGAGATATTGGCATGTGGTCACATCAACAAATATCTTATCAGAAAGTCAACTCGTCTGAAGATCGAGGCGGGATTCCATCTCACTCTGCCTGTGAAGTTTACCAATGTCTCACGTCAGTTCCACGTGTTATGTGTCCAGTGCTGGAAGAAAGTGGCCTATAGTAATACGTCAACTGCACGCTTTTGTTGTTTGTTGTTGTTGTTGTTGTTGTTTGTTGTTGTGTCGTACCCTGGCTAAACGACTCCAGGGATCATCCGAACAGCCGAAGTACTTGAACACTATGGTCACAAATACATCAGCTAGGGATGAGAACATTACGTGCGTGACCGTTTCTGATTACCCCGCCACATGGGCAGCCACACTCCGAGTTCGGGGGATTTCAGAGACTGATGGTGTTATGCTAGGAGCTTGTCACAACTGAAGACAATCCCCCGCATAACTATGCAGAGCATACAACATTTTGATGTAGCCTTGGTGTTCTAGCCTATGTCAATTGGCCTGACACAGCCTTAACCTTCGTTTTCCTGTATTTCGTGTGACAGAAGTCGCCTCGACTACTAAGTTTATATTGAAATTTGCTGCCCGAATTGGGGTACTGAGTTTGAAAAATTGTACAAAATAAACTAATGGATAGAAAGACTTCAAACTTTTAGCAAAAATCTATGGACAGCTGAACTTTGGTTTGCATTTGTTATTTTAGGGGGATGTGAAAATATTTTCATGGCTCAAGCCAAGGCGGAAACTGCACGCTTTGAATATCCACTACTGGAAGGGTCTGGCCTATAGTAATAGTCCTCTTCATGACTCGGATGCTTTGGGAAGAAAAAAAAAGCTGGTCTCTGGTGATACGTCAACTCTACGTGTCATGTGTCTCAATTCTGGAATGAAGTGGTCTATGGCGGGTGATGCGTCAACTCTACGTGTCATGTGTCTCAATTCTGGAATGAAGTGGTCTATGGCGGGTGATACGTCATTCTGTGGGTCCTGTGTCTAATAGTGGGAGGAAAGGTCTGCAATGATACATCAGCTCCGCGTGTTATGTGTATGGTAGTCGAAGATGTGGCCTATGGTAATACGTCAACTTTATGTGTCATGTATATGACAGTGGAAGCAGGTGAACTACGGTGATACGTCAACTCCATGTGTTATGTGTCTGATAGTGGAAGGAAGTGGCCTTTCGTGATACGTCAATTCTGAATGTCATGAGTCGACCACTGGAAGGGACTGGCCTATGGTTATACGTCAACTCCACATGTTACTAGTTTGTTGTTTTTTTGTCCTTAAACCTTATTACAACTTTTTCCCCCCTTTCTTCTTTTGTTTCTAAGATGGGCCCCCCATCCTCCCATTTTTCCCACCTTTTCGTGTTTTCCCCCTCCTCTTTGTTTCTCTCTTGACTCCCACGCACCATGCAGATCCGTCAGTTCCGTTACTGATGGACATTCTACTGCGAACCACGTGTTATCAGACGGAACTGGCATATGTTGATATGAAGGACCGAAAAGAATTTAACACCCGACACGAAAAGAGTATCTGATCAAAGGACGCAGCCCCTGCGCGCTTGACTGAAAGCGTCTGAAAACTACCCTCCATCTGGAATTGTTGAATATATATCCTTGGGCATTTGTGCTGTATTTCATTGTACTGTATTGTATTACATATAACATGACTTTATTGTTACAACATAATTCTCATGTGAATTTCTGGCTGCTTGCCTGAGCGACAGAGTCGCCGTTGTATGTACAGGAACATCCATTGCATTCAGTTTGCGTCTGTTTGCGTTCATCAGTGAAAGTTGTTTCACTCCATAATCGTTCTCTATGTCCCAATGATGTCGTCCACTAATGGACGAAGGTCGGCCCCTAGCATTCTGCACATGGTTTGACCGGACCGCTTGTAATTAATGGGAGATCTCTGCCTAACCTACAAACAACCCACTTGTACCAGTGTCACTTGTCAACAAGATCCACTTCATGCTTTTGGAATATCTGGCTCAGAGAGAGAGAGAGAGAGAGAGAGAGAGAGAGAGAGAGAGAGAGAGAGGAGAGAGAGAGAGAGAGAGAGAGAGAGAGAGATTAATCAAATGGTTGCATCCACTTGAAGATGTTTTACATAATACTGGGACGAAATCGCCCACAATTTGTGTTTCGAAACAAAATCCACACATGAAATCAACATAACTTAAACCTGAAAGATGTCCATGGACTTTATCCAAGGTAATAATTGAACTTTGAAGTGAAGCGTTAATCATATAGGTAAAACATAGTGGTGATTTGCGGCATAGCTGGGCATTTGTTTGAAAGTGGTGTGCAGTTAGAAGTCTCTCTCTCTCTCTCTCTCTCTCTCTCTCTCTCTCTCTCTCTCTCTCTCTCTCTCTCTCTGTTAGAGAGGGACTCAACAGAAAACACACTCCTGCTCCTCCGACACAAAATACTATTCTATGTACAAATGATCTTGTGCGCCAGTTCACTGGGCTTTGTTGAAGACAGGCAGTGGCTGCTGTGATTAAAAAAATCACACATTTCTGCTTGGGGCTTCACGGATAAAAACAAAAAGAGACTCAGTATCAGGAGATGGATCCGAATGACTGAAAAAGGCATGTGTGCCCTGTACAGTGTGTTAACGGTCACCCGCCTCGTGAAACATATATCAGTCGCACCGCAGGATTTGCGTCCGCTTCTCCGACGAAGATTGATATAATGTTTCAGAACATTAGGTTGTTCATTATTTGGGACATTGCTTATGTCATTATCCATTATATCAAAATATTATCCATGAAATTACAACAACAAAACAACAGCAACAACAACAATACTACTACTACTAATGATAATAATAATAATAATAAAATAAATGAATATAACAAACAGTAATACTAATGTAGATGATAATATGAATAATAATCCAAAATAAAAATCAATATTATTAACAACAACAACAACGACAATAATAATAGTAATAACTTGCTTGACATTCAAGCGGATATACTTCACGTAATGTTGCTTAATGTGAACCTACCTGAAACAGATTTGTGTGTGTGCATGAGAGACAGAACTCACCTAAACTAGAGTCTGTGACCTAGAAATGTTATCTGAGCCACTAGAGATAGACAGACAGACAGACAGACAGACAGACAGACGTCCGTGCGCTCAGCTGAGTACGTTTCACTCCTTTCAGTCACGTGCGTGTTCCACTGACAAACCAAAACCACTGTTGTTCCACTCATTCCCTTAATAGCACCCTGCCCGCCCCCCTGCAAAGGGAACTCACCTATCGGGATGTCCAGAGACCCCGCAGCCACCGACTGGACCAGCATGGCCGTGAGGAACAAGGTGAGGGCAGAAGACCGCAAGGCAGCAGCATCAAGCACAGCAGAAGTATCCATTGTCCACCTCTTCTCACTCTACGCTTCTCGCACTTTGTCTCTGAGGCCTGGCCTGGTGGCTTCTCGCTCTCTCCCGTCTCTTTCTCTCTCTGTCTCTCCGCCGCTCCTCTTGTCTACTACTAAACGACACCACTCAGGCGCTCTCTCTTCTTTCTCCTCTTTCTGCCCTCTGCCGCTCTTCTCTGCAGCCATGCGCCCACGAAATATCGATACTGGTGGCCGGTTAGTAGTGTAGCAATGTGTGTGTGTGTGTGTGTGTGTGTGTGTGTGTGTGTGTGTGTGTGGAGAAGAGAGAGAGAGAGAGAGAGAGAGAGAGAGAGAGAGAGAGGAAACAGGGGGCACAAGGGGTGGGTCTGAGGGAGTAAGACTTTAGCACCGCCCGTTTTCTTCTGTCCAAGCCCACCTCCTGGTTCCGTGTGTGTGTCGGGGAAAGCGCGCCTATCCTCCTCCTCCTCCTCTCGCCTGTGACATAGTCACCACCTTAGCGCGGTTTTCCGCTGCTTTGAGGATACGAGAAGCACGCAGACCACCCATCTAGTCTGGTGTGTGAATGTGTGTGCGTGTGTGTGTTTCTCGTTTTCTGTGAACGCCCACCGTTTCCGGGTTCCTTGTGAATGAGCCGAGCGCAAACGCAAGCGCTCTCTCTCTCTCTCTCTCTCTCTCCTCTCTCTGCTAAGCATTTGCTGAATAGTGAGTGCCTCATGCAGTTTCAATATTGTTGTTAGTTATTTTGTCATAGAATTCTGCTGTTCAATTTTTTTGTGATGTAGGCTAACTGGTACATCACCGGGTTGACAATATTGCATCATAAATGGTCTGACGATGGTCTGACGCTATTACAAGAGTTAAATTGTTCTGAAGCTCTTAGGACATTATAAATAATCTCACGCTTTTACGACATTATAATGGATTTGACGCTTTCACATTATAAAAGTCATCACGACATTATCATGAATCTGATACTTTTACGACATTATAATAGAAAGGATGTTTTCACGAAACTATAAATGGCCTGACACTATTTCATGTTTATAATTTGTTTAACGCTATGACAACAGTATCAACGGTCCGACGCATTTACGACATTGGAATAAGTTGGACGCTTTTACATTATGAATGTTGTTACAACATTATAGTAATCTGACGCTTTTACGACATTATAATTGGTAGGATGCTTTGACGACATTATAAATGGTCTGACACTACTTTATAACTGGTTTGACGCTAGGACAACAGCATAAATGGCCCAACGCGTTTACGGTACTATAATAGGTCTGACGCTAGTACATTTATGAATGTTGTGACGTTGTTGCTACCTTAGAAATGGTCTGACGCTTTTACAGCATTGCGAATGGTATGACGATATTACGACATTATAAATGATATAACACCTGAGTGCAATAAATGGTCTGACGCTTTTACAACTTTGCAAATGGTCTGATGCTATTACGACGCTGTAATGGTGTGACGCCATTATCATATTAAAATTTACATGACTGTTACATTATAAATGATCTGATTCTATTGCGATATCATACATGCTCTGAGACATTTACATTAATAATTGTCTGACGTAATTGCGACGTTATGACGCTCTCACTCTACCAGAATTCATTACTTTTATTAGTTTTCTCTCTCTCTCTCTCTCTCTC
>CM065720.1:5812340-5817340 GCA_033310375.1 Conus canariensis
CCTGGCCCCAACTTTGTTTGCTTATAACTTTGAGCAGATTAAGAGATTTTCTCGCTTGATTTGTTATATGTTCCAAGTGAAAATTCCAAGAATTATGTGTGTGTGTGTGTGTGTGTGTGTGTGTGTGTGTGTGTGTGTGTGTGTGTGTGTGTGTATGTGTGTGTGTGTGTGTGTGTGTGTGTGTGTGTGTGTGTGTGTGTGTGTGTGTGTGTATGCTTTCATTTTCTCGAATTTGCTGATTAGTATGGAACTGGTTACAGTCTTCATGCGAACACTTCATTTAGGCTAAATAAATGAATGCACAACAGCGCTAATAAGTCATGTTTGCGTCCCCCCCCCCCTCTCTCTCTCTCTCTCTCTCTCTCTGAGTTGTTTCCCTTGCTTGGCTGCCATCAAGACAGTTTTCAAAGAACAGACCGAAAAGTTTGTGTAACTGTCCTGAAATTTTCTCCACTATGCCAATACCATCTCACTTAGAGAGTGTGCTGGATAGTTTAATACAAGCAATGCCATTGGCTTTTTTTTTTCAAAAGAGACTGACATCAGCGAGCCCATGAGGACACAGTGGTATACCGTCACAAATGTCCTTCACAGGTATCCGAGGACAGGAGAAGAGCAGAGGTACACACACAGTCAGCGACTCAAGAGCAAAAGGCAAGTCCACCTCCTATCCCCTCGGCTCTCTTTTTACTAATCCCTCCAAGTTGATTTTCCAGTGACAAAAAAATACCACAGTGCTTGACAACATTCAGAGTCGGCAACGTGATTTCTTGTCCTGGTAAATGTAAACAAACTCAGTCTGCAAGGCCAGCATTTTGACAACAGCCTGCAGACAGTGTCAGTGCCTCCTGAGAAGGGCAGTGAAGGGACGATTGGACACGCTGACCAGCCTGAAGATCAAGAGAGTGTGTGGTCTTGTGTGTGTGTGTGTGTGTGTGTGTGTGTGTGTGTGTGTGTGTGTGTGTGCGTGTGCGTGCGTGCGTGCGTGCGTGCGTGTGTGTGTGTGTGTGTGTGTGTGTGTGTGTGTGTGTGTGTGTGTGTGTGCGCACGCGCGCCAGTCAGCGTCACACATTCGACACGCACAGAACGTGACATACTGACACAGCTTGATCTTGATCTTGATCTTGGTGAGTAGTCGATAGGGCCACACTGTGGCATAACATCGACGGAAGAACTGCCGACAGGGAACAACGGGGATCAGTACCCACAATGCTACAGACGATCAAACATTGGAGGAAGACAACGGAAATGACGTCGGTCAGCATATTACGCATAATGCAAAACAAATTTAGATAATATTCTCAGGAGATTTCTTGCATATAAAGATGACAATCTGTGCTCCGATGCTGACGATAAAGGAAATATTTGTCTGGATACGTCATTTAAAAACTGTTAAAACGAAAACTAAGACAACTGTCTTGGCAATAACTCGATTATGATGAATGCTATAAACTCCATGCCATAATACCGTATTATGGATCCATGTTGCTTCGAATCATCATCATTTACGTCATTGTAACAATTCATTGAACCGATTTTCATTCCAACCCCCCCCCCCCCCCCTCCTCCTCCCTTTGCAGTTGTAAATGGGCAATAAGCCGAAACCACAATAAATTGTTTGAGTATTTGAGTCTCTCTCTCTCTCTCTCTCTCTCTCTCTCTCTCTCTCTCTCTCTCTCTCTCTCTCTGTGCGCGCGTGCGTGCGTGTATGTATGTGTGTGTATGTGTGTGTGTGTGTGTGTGTGTGTGTGTGTGTGTGTGTGTGTGTGTGTGTGTGTGTGTGTGTGTGTGTGTGTGTGTGTGTGTGTGTGTGTGTGTGTGGTTTCGAGGAGAAGCGAACTCCATTTCAGTTGTTACTGTTCTCTTTGATGTCTGCATATGGAAAATGATTCATTTTAATGTCGTCGAGGACTCCGGGTTAGGAGCTAGTGGGCTTGATTCCAATCAGATCCATGGGGAGGGAGGGGGGGGGGAGTTGTCTCTGATTTTGCTATGGATTCAATTGGGAAGACTGAGATCACGCAGTCAGTTTCATCCTCTTAATGAATGCATCTTTCAGACCTTGGTCAAATTCCCTGGCAGCATTGCAGGTATCTGTATCTCTCCAGTCTGGCTGACGCCGGGACATATTATGAAAGTAAGCGTAGAGTACAGCCTTGTCTTGCAATCTCAGTCTAGCATGGAAATTGGTAGCATCCTCCTCCTCCTCTTCCTCTAATATCAGCATTTAAAAAGTCAGATTCTGTGGACCTGTATGTCCTGCTATCATGGTGACATGCGTTTTGATATCTTCTTCACATCTATGCGCTTGTTTGTTTTTGTTTTGTTTCTGTCAGGATCATTGGTATCCACAAACACAGGGGGACTTTCGTTGAACGGACGTGGTGGCGCTCTCCGGAGGGAGAACTGTCTCACGCTGGCTCCGCGCCAAGCAATTATTGTCATCAGTGGGGATGGGGTGCGGGTGGGGTGGGGGGCTTGATATGCGATGTCCAGGGTTTGTAGGATTATAACAGGACCACTGAACACCACCGAGGTGACTGAGCAGCAGTGCAGTATCTTCTGTGGTTGGTTGCCTCGTGGCAACTGGACCCTAGCTCTTCCTGGTGGATTTCTGGTGATGTGGCTGTGGTTGGACAAGCCAGGCTGTGGCTGAGGACGGAGAGCCGGAGTGAGCGGTGTGGATGCAGTGCTACTAAGATGGCACAAAAGATAAGACAGACAAAACATTGATAAATAAATAAATAGATAAGTAAATGAATAAATAAATAAACAAACAAATAAATAAATAAGCGGAATAAATAAATAGAAAGTCTTTTATTCACAAACATAGCTCGTGCTATCTAATAATTCGGAATTATTCTGAAAGCTTTGAAAAATGCCGTTCATATGTTGTACCTGTTTGTTTCCAACTGCCGTTCATATATGAACACGCGTCTCAGGTACTGTGATCGTTTTGGGAACTATTTTTGACATGTGCCGGTTTAAACCTGGTAGAAGTGTCTAAAATCGTATGTATGTAATGTATACCCAGTCTCCTGATCATACACGAAAGGCGATCGTCTATGTTGTCTTACATTCCACGTGTGATGAAAAGGGAAGCGATCAAGAAGAGGGGAGAGATGAGAATTGACAGGAAGGTGAAGGGGGAGGGGTGAGGGGAGGGAGAGAATTATGTGGGGGAAAACTGGCTGTATCTTACTTTTGTTTCCCCCGTGATATCATGATGTATACTGCACGCGGTTCGTAATTTAAAGAGAAGCCGCCTGTCCTTGCTTAGCTTTTCAAACCCGTTCATTTAAGCTTAGAATTATTTCTTTTGCTTTTCGTTCTCTTGCTAATATAATTGATAACTTTAACTGGTTTAATGGTTTCTTTTTGCATTTCCCCACTGTCTCTGCTATCATGTTCTTTTCATTCCGGCCACGAAGGCAAATTAATGATGTGTTATTTTTTTTCAAGCGATATTGTAAATACAATTAGGGTTGTCTGATTTAGGTGTTTCATGTGGCTTCGTTAATGTAGTTCACCATAGAATGACAACAGCTGAAAAGGCTATATTTTGCAAGATACAACTATAGGTGACCAGTCTCTTTTCAATATCTAGTAAAAAAAAAAATCTTTATTTACATCTGCTCCACTTGCATCCAGTGGTCTGATCTTGGTAGAATATTAGTCATTATTTTTTTTGAATCTTTGCATAAATGTCATTCTGCATATTTTTTTTATGAACGTTAAAAATCATATTTGTACATGATCTGAATATATAACAGAAGGTCATTTTTGCAGTCGTGATTTTATCCAAAACATAGGATTAGTTCTTAAGGTACTTCACTTTAAAAAAAACAAACACTTAAGGTTAAGAGCTGTTTTTTGAATGGAAAATGCTTGATCTTGATCGTGATCTTGTCACCACATGGAAACCCTAAACTTATATTCCTTGTGACGATAGTGAGCAAACACACTAACGTAAAGCGACATAGAGGAGATACTGCAGTAGTGGTAGTAGTAGTAGTAGTAGTAGTAGTAGTAGTAGTAGTAGTAGTAGTAGTAGTAGTAGTAGTAGTAGTAGTAATATTTGTAGCAATTGTAGCAATAGTGGTCGAGGCGGTGGTGAGGTAAATACAATACAGTAGTAGGAGGAGGAGGAGAGGTGGGACTAGTAGTAGTGACAGGAACGGCAGTAGCAGTAGCAACGTCAGTAGCCGTGATCGCAGTAGTCTCAGCAGCAGTTCTAGAGGTAATCTAGCAACGGTAGCAGTGTCGGCAATGGTAAAGTAGCAGCGGTAACAGCAGGAGAAAGAGTAGCAACAACACACACAGCAGTGTTGAAAGCAGTCAAGAAACGGCAGCAACAGCCCGAGAAATAGTGGCCACAAAAGCAGCAGCAGTGTTGATAGCAGTCACGCAGCAGCAGCAATCGCAGAAGAAACAGTGGCAACAACAACAACAGCAGTCTTGGTAGCAGTCAAGAAACGGCAGCGACACCACGAGAAATAGTGGCAACTAAAGCAGCAGCAGTGTTGATAGCAGTAAAGCAGCAGCAGCAACAGCAGGAGAATTAATGGCAACAACAGCAACAGTAGTGATAGTCGTCAACCAACGGCAACAACAGGAAGAGAAATAGTGGCAACAACAGCAGCAGCAGTCTTGATAGCAATCACGTAGCGGCAGCAACAGCAGGAGAAACATTGACAACAACAACAGTCTTGACAGGAGTTAAGCAGCGGCAACTGTACGAGAAATAGTGGCAACAACGGCAGCAGTTTTGCTAGCAGTCAGGTAACGGCAGAACCAGCAGGAAAAAAAACAAACAGTGGTAACAACAGCATCAGTCTTCATAGCGAAGTACCCCTAGCAACAGCAAAACAAGCAGTGGCAACAACAGCAGCGGTCTTGATAGTAAAGTAGCGGCAGTAACAGGAGAAAGAGTGTCAACAACAACAGCAGTCTTGATGGCGGTAAAGTAGCAACAGTAGTCAAGCAGCGGCAGCACCAGC
>CM065720.1:5827340-5829840 GCA_033310375.1 Conus canariensis
ATGAGTTTATTTATCTGGGTGCGTTGTTTTATTCCATTGTCATGGTAATGACCTTACAGACCTTACTTCCCTTCATATTTGTCTCTGGTCCAGGGTTTTTAGCCTTTCTCCTCATTACAGAATAACCTGTGAATTGTTCATCTATTTCACAGCTACTGAAACAGAGATAAATTGCAGCTTAAACGATAAAAGTCTTCAGTACTTTAAACAATCATTAGTTCCCAGTCTCTTTTCAATCGTTTTGTCATAGATGGCGCCAGTAGAGCATGGTGTTTGGGGTTCCACAGTCCAGACTTTGTCTATTGTTTCCTCTCCCTCGATGGATGAAGGTTTGTGCCTTTGGAATATTTATTAATCTCCATTTCTATGTGTACTGGCTCTTCGTGTCTGTGTTCCTCTTTCATTCTGCTTCCCTCCAATTTTTTGCCTTTAGGTATCTGTCAGTCTATGTACCTGTTTAAACATGCTTTTCATTTTGACAAGCAATATCATGTAACGTATTCCGAGCAGAAGTGATTATGGATTTCGTGGCTCAGAATTACTTCTTCCTACAACATGAAGACTCCATTGTTGTCTTCTATTATGCTCAGCCTCTGGCTAGTCCTTGTTTCATTTCGAAAGTGATGTGTGTGGACTCCAATTTCCGCATTTTGCTGAACAGCCTTTTTCTTTTTGTCTTCAGGGAATTTCAGTCAAAGTCTTGTGCAAGCGTACTCCTTTCTCACAGTGTGCCTGATCCACTGTCATCTGGTTTCTCTCTCGAGTGGATCTTCGTAAAACGCTGGCTGGTTCTAAGTCACAGGTTGGTTCCTGTTCAGTAGTTAATTCTTGATCACTGCTTGCTTCCTGATCACTGGTTTGTTCCTGGTTTGTTCCTGATCACTGGTTGGTTCCTGGTCTGTTCCTGGTCACGTGTTGGTTCCTGGTTAGTTTCTGATGACTGGTTGATTCCTGGTCTGTTCCTGATGACTGGTTGGTTCCTGGTCTGTTCCTGATGACTGGCTGGTTCCTGGTTGGTTCCTATTCACTGGTTGGTTCCTGGTCGGTTCCTATTCACTGGTTGGTTCCTGGTCTGTTCCTGATCACTGGCTGGTTCCTGGTTGGTTCCTAATCACTGGTTGGTTCCTGGTTGGTTCCTATTCATTGGTTGGTTCCTGGTCGGTTCCTGATCACTGGTTGGTTCCTGGTCGGTTCCTATTCACTGGTTGGTTCCTGGTCTGTTCCTGATCACTGGTTGATTCCTGGTATGGTCCTGATCACTGGTTGATTCCTGGTCTGTTCCTGATACTGGTTGATTCTTGGTCTGTTTCTGATCACTGCTTGGTTCCTATTCGCTGCTTGGTTCCTATTCGCTGGTTGGTTCCTATTCACTGGTTGGTTCCTGAATGGTTCCTGATCACTGGTTGGTTCCTGATCACTTGTTGGTTCCTGGTTGGTTCCTATTCGCTGGTTGGTTCTTGGTCACTTGGTGGTTCCTGATCACTGCTTAGTTCCTGACCATTGGTTTGGCTCCTGATCACTGGTTTGGTTCCTGATCACTGGTTTGGCTCCTGATCACTGGTTTGGTTCCTGATCACTGGTTGGTTCCAGATCACTGGTTGGTTCCTGATCACTGGTTGGTTCCTGATCACTGGCTGGTTCGTGGTTGGTTCCTGACCACTGGTTGGTTCCTGATCACTGGTTTGGTTCCTGATCACTGGTTGGTTCCTGATCACTGGTTGGTTCCTGGTCACTTGGTGGTTCCTGATCACTGCTTAGTTCCTGACCATTGGTTTGGCTCCTGATCACTGGTTGGTTCCTGATCACTGGTTGGTTCCTGATCACTGGTTGGTTCCTGGTTGGTTCCTGATCACTGGTTGGTTCCTGATCACTGGTTGGTTCCTGATCACTGGCTGGTTCCTGATCACTGGCTGGTTCGTGGTTGGTTCCTGATCACTGGTTGGTTCCTGATCACTGGCTGGTTCGTGGTTGGATCCTGATCACTGGTTGGTTCCTGATCACTGGTTTGGTTCCTGATCACTGGCTGGTTCGTGGTTGGTTCCTGATCACTGGCTGGTTCGTGGTTGGTTCCTGATCACTGGCTGGTTCGTGGTTGGTTCCTGATCACTGGTTGGTTCCTGATCACTGGTTGGTTCCTGTTCACTGGTTGGTTCCTGATCACTGGTTGGTTCCTGATCACTGGTTGGTTCCTGATCACTGGTTGGTTCCTGACTTTGGGTTGTCTTACGATGACATGTGTGTTCGTGTTCATAGGATGGTCCCTGATCATTGGATAGTTCCTGATCGTTGGATGGTCTGCGATCATTGGATTGTCCCTGAACATAGGATGGTCCCTGATCGTTGGATGGTCCCTGATCATTGGATTGTTCCTGATCATAGGATGGTCCGTGGTCACCCGTTGGTTCCTGATCACGGGTTTGTCTTCTGAAAACTGGCTGGTTCCTGATCGTAGAACTTCGATCGGCAGTCTGTCAGCCACTTGAACCGAAGAACTTGCCCT
>CM065720.1:5834840-5844840 GCA_033310375.1 Conus canariensis
CGCCCTGTGAAATGGATTCACGCCCTGTGATATGGATCCACGCCCCGTGAAATGGATTCACGCCCTGTGATGTGGATTCACGCCCTGTGATATGGATTCACGCCCTGTGATATGGATCCACGCCCTGTGAAATGGATTCACGCCCTGTGATATGGATCCACACCCTGTGAAATGGATCCACGCCCTGTGATATGGTTTCACACCCTGTGATATGGATCCACGCCCTGTGATATGGATTCACACCCTGTGATATGGATTCACGCCCTGTGATATGGATTCACACCCTGTGATATGGATTCACGTCCTGTCATATGGATTCACGCCCTGTGATATGGATTCACACCCTGTGATATGGATTCACACCCTGTGATATGGATCCACGCCCTGTGATATGGATCCACGCCCTGTGATATGGATTCTTGCCCTGTGATATGGATTCACGCCCTGTGATATGGATTCACACCCTGTGATATGGATTCACGCCCTGTGATATGGATTCACGCCCTGTGATATGGATTCACACCCTGTGATATGGATTCACACCCTGTGATATGGATCCACGCCCTGTGATATGGATCCACGCCCTGTGATATGGATTCTTGCCCTGTGATATGGATTCACGCCCTGTGATATGGATTCACACCCTGTGATATGGATTCACGCCCTGTGATATATATTCACGCCCTGTGATATGGACGCACGCCCTGTGAAATGGATTCACACCCTGTGATATGGATCCACACCCAGTGATATGGATTCACGCCCTGTGATATGGATTCACGCCCTGTGATATGGATTCACGCCCTGTGATATGGATTCACGCCCTCTGATATGGATTCACACCCTGTGATATGGATTCACACCCTGTGATATGGATTCACACCCTGTGATATGGATTCACGCCCTGTGTCCAGGATGGGGGAAATCGTGATGGTATTGCTCAAATGCACTAAGTTGATGTATTATTGGTCAGGCTTAACACACCAAGGTTATCGTTGCATTCATACACGCATATGTACATTCTTGCGCCCATCAAACATTCACCTCTCTCTGGGAATGGGATGTCACGCATTCGTTTCTCTCCTAACACGACTGAGAACAAGAATGACAATTTCTATGCTACTTATAATCAATCGTGAAGAATCCAATTACACACAATGGAATCATCAAAACATAAAAGATCAATACTTCCTAATCCCGGGTTATAATCAAATGGCTTCTTACCTGGCCAGGTTTTCACACACACAACCACGCTTTCACACCACACCACAGTTCTTGAAAAGGTCTCTTCACGTCTTCTTCAGCACTGCTTGATGGTGACGCCCTTAGTTGACTGGCTCCAGGCTTCAGGACTGGGTCTTCGTGGTCGTCTCTGGGATCTCGACGTAGAACTCTTCTTCTTCGTCTCTTTCACCCACCTCTGGGTTCAAATTCAGTTTGTCTGTCTTCACCCACCTCTCAGCTTCAAACTTAGTTTTCTTCTCTTCCAGCTTGTCTTTAACCCTAAGACTTTGCTGTCTCTTCTGTCTCCCAGACCACGTTTCTCTCGACCCTAATCAGTCCTGCCCACCTTCTCTCCTCTCTCTCCTCTGTCCTTCTCTCTCTCTCTCTCTCTCTCTCTCTCTCTCTCTCTCTCTCTCTCTCTCTCTCTCTCGTGGTGGTCTTTTCCTCTCCCCCTCACGTTGTTCTCCCTCACTTTATATAGGGATGGACACAAAGGATTTCCCTTTGGGCCATGCCTTTGTCCATGCTGCTTCTCAAACCCCCTGTTCACAAGTACCCTGAATTCTCCATTCGCTACATTCTTCCACACATCAGCATTTACACACATCCCTACCTAATTGATTAGCAAACACTTGGCACCAGATGGACATCGAAATTTCCCGCCGACTTCGGGGGTCACTTAACACAGTAATTATCCTGGAGAAAAGCTATGACAACAACGTCCACGCGCATACAACCAGCCTGACAATAGAACCAACACAGTGTCCCGCGGCAATACCAACTGAACGAGTCCAAGACTCCTGCTCTTCAATGACTGTTTACAAAAGAACCTCAGCTGACCGAGTATTTAGCGCCCACTTGGTGCACCGAGGTCCTAGTGGTTACATCCCTCCCCCCTTTCGCTATTGGGAAGGTCCGAACCCGGGAGGGTCCGTACTACCTTAGGTGCCATCTGTCACCTGACCACTTCGTCCTCCTTGACACAGTTCGACCGTGTGCAGTGGGTAAGGCATACTGCTAAAACATTCCTTGCCTCTAAGTGCTTAAGGTCTTTTGTGAGAGGTTCCACTCCCTTGACACCCTGTGATATGGATTCACGTCCTGTCATATGGATTCACACCCTGTGATATCGATTCACGCACTGTAATATGGATTCACACCCTGTGATATGGATTCACGCCCTGTGATATGGATTCACGCCCTGTGATATGGATTCACACCCTGTGATATGGATCCACACCCTGTGATATGGATCGACGCCCTGTGATATGGATTCACACCCTGTGATATGGATTCACGCCCTGTGATATGGATCCACGCCCCGTGAAATGGATTCACGCCCTGTGATATGGATCCACGCCCTGTGATATGGATCCACGCCCTGTGATATGGATTCACGCCCTGTGATATGGATTCACACCCTGTGATATGGATTCACGCCCTGTGATATGGATTCACACCCTGTGATATGGATTCACGCCCTGTGATATGGATTCACGCCCTGTGATATAGATTCACGCCCTGTGATATGGATTTACACCCTGTGATATGGATTCACGCCCTGTGATATGGATTCACGACTGTGATATGGATCCACTCCCAGTGATATGGATTCACGCCCTGTGATATGGATCCACGCCCTGTGATATGGATTCACACCCTGTGATATGGATTCACGCCCTGTGATATGGATTCACGACTGTGATATGGATCCACTCCCAGTGATATGGATTCACGCCCTGTGATATGGATCCACGCCCTGTGATATGGATCCACGCCCTGTGAAATGGATTCACGCCCTGTGAAATGGATTCACGCCCTGTGATATGGATCCACGCCCTGTGATATGGATCCACGCCCTGTGAAATGGATTCACGCCCTGTGATATGGATCCACGCCCCGTGAAATGGATTCACGCCCTGTGATATGGATTCACGCCCTGTGATATGGATCCACGCCCTGTGATATGGATCCACGCCCTGTGAAATGGATTCACGCCCTGTGATATGGATCCACACCCTGTGAAATGGATCCACGCCCTGTGATATGGTTTCACACCCTGTGATATGGATCCACGCCCTGTGATATGGATTCACACCCTGTGATATGGATTCACGCCCTGTGATATGGATTCACACCCTGTGATATGGATTCACGCCCTGTGATATGGATTCACGCCCTGTGATATGGATTCACACCCTGTGATATGGATTCACACCCTGTGATATGGATCCACGCCCTGTGATATGGATCCACGCCCTGTGATATGGATTCTTGCCCTGTGATATGGATTCACGCCCTGTGATATGGATTCACACCCTGTGATATGGATTCACGCCCTGTGATATGGATTCACGCCCTGTGATATGGATTCACACCCTGTGATATGGATTCACACCCTGTGATATGGATCCACGCCCTGTTACATGGATCCACGCCCTGTGATATGGATTCTTGCCCTGTGATATGGATTCACGCCCTGTGATATGGATTCACCCCTGTATGATTGTGTATATATATTCACGCCCTGTGATATGGACGCACGCCCTGTGAAATGGATTCACACCCTGTGATATGGATCCACACCCAGTGATATGGATTCACGCCCTGTGATATGGATTCACGCCCTGTGATATGGATTCACGCCCTGTGATATGGATTCACGCCCTCTGATATGGATTCACACCCTGTGATATGGATTCACACCCTGTGATATGGATTCACACCCTGTGATATGGATTCACGCCCTGTGTCCAGGATGGGGAAATCGTGATGGTATTGCTCAAATGCACTAAGTTGATGTATTATTGGTCAGGCTTAACACACCAAGGTTATCGTTGCATTCATACACGCATATGTACATTCTTGCGCCCATCAAACATTCACCTCTCTCTGGGAATGGGATGTCACGCATTCGTTTCTCTCCTAACACGACTGAGAACAAGAATGACAATTTCTATGCTACTTATAATCAATCGTGAAGAATCCAATTACACACAATGGAATCATCAAAACATAAAAGATCAATACTTCCTAATCCCGGGTTATAATCAAATGGCTTCTTACCTGGCCAGGTTTTCACACACACAAACCACGCTTTCACACCACACCACAGTTCTTGAAAAGGTCTCTTCACGTCTTCTTCAGCACTGCTTGATGGTGACGCCCTTAGTTGACTGGCTCCAGGCTTCAGGACTGGGTCTTCGTGGTCGTCTCTGGGATCTCGACGTAGAACTCTTCTTCTTCGTCTCTTTCACCCACCTCTGGGTTCAAATTCAGTTTGTCTGTCTTCACCCACCTCTCAGCTTCAAACTTAGTTTTCTTCTCTTCCAGCTTGTCTTTAACCCTAAGACTTTGCTGTCTCTTCTGTCTCCCAGACCACGTTTCTCTCGACCCTAATCAGTCCTGCCCACCTTCTCTCCTCTCTCTCCTCTGTCCTTCTCTCTCTCTCTCTCTCTCTCTCTCTCTCTCTCTCTCTCTCTCTCTCTCTCTCTCTCTCTCTCTCGTGGTGGTCTTTTCCTCTCCCCCTCACGTTGTTCTCCCTCACTTTATATAGGGATGGACACAAAGGATTTCCCTTTGGGCCATGCCTTTGTCCATGCTGCTTCTCAAACCCCCTGTTCACAAGTACCCTGAATTCTCCATTCGCTACATTCTTCCACACATCAGCATTTACACACATCCCTACCTAATTGATTAGCAAACACTTGGCACCAGATGGACATCGAAATTTCCCGCCGACTTCGGGGGTCACTTAACACAGTAATTATCCTGGAGAAAAGCTATGACAACAACGTCCACGCGCATACAACCAGCCTGACAATAGAACCAACACAGTGTCCCGCGGCAATACCAACTGAACGAGTCCAAGACTCCTGCTCTTCAATGACTGTTTACAAAAGAACCTCAGCTGACCGAGTATTTAGCGCCCACTTGGTGCACCGAGGTCCTAGTGGTTACATCCCTCCCCCCTTTCGCTATTGGGAAGGTCCGAACCCGGGAGGGTCCGTACTACCTTAGGTGCCATCTGTCACCTGACCACTTCGTCCTCCTTGACACAGTTCGACCGTGTGCAGTGGGTAAGGCATACTGCTAAAACATTCCTTGCCTCTAAGTGCTTAAGGTCTTTTGTGAGAGGTTCCACTCCCTTGACACCCTGTGATATGGATTCACGTCCTGTCATATGGATTCACACCCTGTGATATCGATTCACGCACTGTAATATGGATTCACACCCTGTGATATGGATTCCCGTCCTGTGATATGGATTCCCGTCCTGTGATATGGATTCACGCCCTGTGATATGGATTCACACCCTGTGATATGGATTCACACCCTGTGATATGGATTCCCGTCCTGTGATATGGATTCACGCCCTGTGATATGGATTCATACCCTGTGATATGGATTCCCGTCCTGTGATATGGATTCACACCCTGTGATATGGATTCACACCGCGTGATATGGATTCACGCCCTGTGATATGGATTCACGCCCTGTGATATGGATTCACACCCTGTGATATGGCTCCGCGCCCTGTGATATGAATTAACGCCCTGTGATATTGACTTTACGCCCTGTGATATGGATTCACACCCTCTGATATGGATTCACACCCTGTGATATGGGGTTTACACCCTGTGATATGGATGATCACCCTGTGATCTGGATTCACACCCTGTGACCTGCAGCCGCGCCCTGTGATCTGCAGCCGCGCCCTGTGATCTGCAGCCGCGCCCATGGGATCACCTGTCTCTGATCTGGAATTATGGCCTCTGTCTGATCAGGATCCGCGTTCTGTGATCTGGATTCACGGGTCGTCCTTGGTCTTCATTCTGGGTGTCCACCATGTGTCTTCAAGTTCAGTTCAATCTCTCTTGTCTGATCTTGGCGAGAGACGGACAAACCAAGTGGTGAAAACAATGCTGCAGATCGGCCATGCTAGGTGTCGGGGCTTTACACAATGTTGAAACGACTCTCCCTCCGCTCCGTTTGGCACAGAACGAGTCACAAGGGGAGGGTTTTCAACGTGCCCTTGTCTGCACGCATTGATTTATTGTCTCCCAGGAGGGATATAGATGGCGTTAGGGCAGTTAAATGTATATAATCTTTAACTGATGTATCACCTCTCTCTCTCTCTCTCTCTCTCTCTCTCTCTCTCTCTCTCTCTCTCTCTCTCTCTCTCTCATTTTTTTTTCTCTACATCACATCCCTCCCTGTCTGCCTTTATTTTTCTGTTGCCTGTATGTCTATCTCTTTAATTTGTTTTTATTCTCTTCGTATTTGTAGTGTATACATACATTACTCTGTCTGTTTAAGTTGTCTGTTTATCTTTCAAAACAGGCTACTGTACTTTTTTTTAATTGATTTGTTGTATTTTACTTATTTATTTATGTACCTGTTTACTTACTTATTTATATTACTTTGTTGTTGTTGTTGTTGTGTGTACAGAGGATCGATAGTTGAAAGAATTGGGAAGAAAGCCTGCAGACATTTCACTATTTAGATGGTCATTAGAAATACCAACCCAGGGGAGACGAGAGAACTCAAAGCACCCAAGGTGGAATCCATTGATAGGAAAAACAAGAGCGGTCTGTTCAGAAGCTTTGCAGTAACTCACGTGATGACAGCGGTTGTGAACTAATTACGCATCATGTCCCTGACCTCCTAACAGATGCAGTCCCTCTGCTCGTTGACCAGGTAGTTACACGAAATAAATGACATGTGTGACCAGTGTAAGCACATACTTCTTCTGCCATCATAGAAATAGCTGTTTAGTTGGGGGACGATGAAGCAGCGGGCATGTTATAATATTTGTGGTTGTGTGTTTGTCGGTCAGTTATCATTAGCGCATAAAAGGCAAAACAAAACAAAAAAACTGTGATTTTTCAGAACTCCTGAAACCACAACTGAAGCTGAAAAATGAACTGCACACAAAACATGCACATACAATGAAATGTACACGTATTAGAGGGCTTCGGTATAAACAGTGAAAAATGTTGTCTACAAGTGCCAATTATGGGATAGGTTGAGGCCTGCTTACCGATGGCTGTGTCTGGAGTTGTACTGTTCACACGCGTCAGCGAAACAGCAACGAGTGCTGCAGCAGAACGTGTGCCGCAGTTCGCCTGGTGGTGGCGTCTTTACCCGCTGGGCGCTATAGTCATGAAATGTGGGCTGGTACATCCATCGGAGCGCTTCTGGTAGTCACACAGAGACTTCTACCGGGGAGCAACTATGTCCCTTGACGTTTAAATGGAATACCGCGTGCGTGCCTGAACCCTGCGCCGGCTTCCAGGGATGGTGTATGATTGCTCCTGGCAGAGTTGTTTGGTCGTTGAGGACAATACTTCTCTGAGCCTTACTGGCACCTCCCAGTGTTCAACTTTCTCCTGTGCCGCTGTGTGGATGTGACGAACAGGCCAACGCTACTAGGGCGTCAACCATTAAGTGTGAACTTTCCAAGCAGAACAGCATCACGTCACTGAACATCACGTTGGAGGCTGAAAAGCCCATGGTCAAACCTGATGGGCCGAATCGTCACCGACGTCCCAGCACATATCAAGGTGAAGCAGGTCAGGTGTGTAGGACAAACTGCTGACCCAGAAGGCCTCCAGACCGTGCTGACTGACCAGCGGGTACATTGCTGAACTGGCTCAAGCCGTTGAGTTTGACGTCGGCGCCGAGTCAGCAGATCGATACCAACTGTCGCCGGTAGGTAGTAAATCAGTAGATCGATGACAGGCGTGTCAGAGATCTGTCAGGTTGTCGCTGTTCGACAGCAGATCAGCGGATCGATGTCAGTTAGGCGTGTCAAGATCTGTCAGGGTGTCGCTAGTTGACAGCAAATCGCTGGATCAGCGATATTTCAGCGTGCTATCGCAATGCTGAGTTGTCGCTGGTTGTGTTTTCAACGTTGCGGGACAAATCAGTATTTACTCTAGTAGCTCCTGATTTGTCCATGTCATTTTCTGCACCGATTTTTACAGGATTTGGACAGATCGTAATGCGTAATTGCAAATGATTGACGTCAGAGGTCTGGGACAAACACAAAGTAATTGCAACAAACTGACGATTTATTTGGACTCAAAGCGTTATCAAGCTCCACATGGTGCCCATTGCAATATTTGTCCGAAGTCAACAGTGCATTCCTGCCTCTCTCTCTCTCTCTCTCTCTCTCTCTCTCTCTCTCTCTCTCTCTCTCTCTGCATGCATTTTTCTTTGTGTGCGCGCGTGCGCGTGCGTTTGTGTGTGTATGTGAAAGCTCTTTTACATACACCAACACACTTTCTTTCTTTCCTTTCGTTCTCACTTCATTTCTCCCATCCTTCATTTATTTATTCACTCTTCATTTCCCTCTTCTTTCGATGTCTTTCTTCCGTGCATTCTTTTTTCTTTCTTTCTTTTAAACACTTTTTACTCTGTCCTATTTTTCCTTCGCTTTTGTTGCCCTTTCTCCATACCATTCTTTTTTTCCCTTCTTTGAGCCATTTCCACTTTCTTTCTTCTTTTTTTCTTCTGCTGTTTCTTCCTTTGGTTCAAAATGCTTTCATTTTCAATTCTTCTCTCTTTCTTTGCGTCCTCCCTTCCTTTCTTTTTGTCTTCTTCCCTTATTTTCTTTCTTTTCCTTCTTTCGTTCCTTGTTCTTATCTTCTCTCCTTTCTTTTCCTTTATTTACTTCCATCCTGTATTTGCTTCCTTCTTTCCTTCCTTCTTTCTTTGTTTCATTCTTTTATAGGGTCGTGAATCGTTGCGGACCGCGGCTGACACAGCTGGGCATCAGGAATTGATGAGCATCTGAAAGTCAAGGAGGGAGTTGAGTGGACAGCGAATGAAGGCCATCAAATTCCTGTTGTAGCAAGACATGCTGGTTCCATCAGGCGAAGTGTTCACACAAAGCAGGGGCCCAACCATGCGGATTTTCTGCACCGTCGGAGACCCCACTGAGAGAGCACACACGGGAATGGATGAATTTATCGTTGTACAGGAGGGGAACAAACATAAATCACATGGAATCCTATTGGGGGGAATACCACGCGATTGTCTCTTCGGGATTATTTGTTATCATTATCATCATTGTCGTCGTCGTCGTTGCCGTTTTTTTTTTTTAATGACCATCCACATAGGCGTGTTCAACATCATCAGCACATGACTATGCTCACGGATACTGTAATGTCTACTGATTTGTCCACGATCGGCGACGGATCGCCTGAGCTCAGTTCACCGATAAATCGCTGGCGACAGTCTGGCGGAGTCGACAAATAGCGGTGAACAACGTACAGAGCACGCACAGGCATGTGTCATTGGTTCTACCTGCTGATGGCTCTTGCCCGTGCTGCCCCGTGGTGACGTTCCAAAGTGTCTGAGAAGCTTCCGCTACGCTGCGCCGCCAGGTGCAGGCACTGCGTCAGCATCGTCTGGCGTGGTTTGTGCGTCCGCGGCTGTATAAAGTATGGTGACACTGGCTGCTCTGAATGTTGTTGCTAGGACTGGTTTTGGCTGGTTTGAATGTTATTGCTACGGCTGCTTCTGTCGTGGAGTCTAAGATCCTCCGGAGGGTGAAGATTGAAAATAAAACTAGAGAATTCACACTAAAGATCTGAATACTTGCCGACCTGATTTTTGACACGCTCTGCATACTGTCTCTTTGTTGACATGTGTCTGAATTCTATTTAGTATAATCCTGTTTTTTCCGCTTTGATTTTGTTTTGTTTTGTTCGCATTTAGCAGTGTATAGTATGTTTCCCATTGCGAAAATCCTGGCTGTGATGTAGAT
>CM065720.1:5847340-5854840 GCA_033310375.1 Conus canariensis
TGTGGGCATGGAGACAGATACAGAGGCTGGAGATAGAGGGACTTGAGAGAGAGAGAGAGAGAGAGAGAGAGAGAGAGAGAGAGAGAGAGAGAGAGAGAGAGAGAGAGACAAAGACAGAGACACAGAGACAGAGACAGACAGACAGACAGAGAGAGAGAGAGAGAGAGAGAGACAAAGACAGAGACAGAGACAGAGAGAGAGAGAGAGAGAGAGAGAGAGAGAGAGAGAGAGAGAGAGAGAGAGTGTGTGTGTGTGCAAGGGCGCTTTCACCTCCACAGCTTCAGACCATGACAGTGACAAGCTTTCTCTTGAGAGGAAGGATTCAATAGTCCATTTTTAGATTTCTTCCTTCTGTATCAGAAAGGTTTAGGTTAGAGTCAGGCTGAATGTCCACAACTTTCACAGATCAGGAAAACTAGCCATGCTAAGAGAGAGAGAGAGAGAGAGAGGAGAGAGAGAGAGGGGAGAGAGGAGAGAGAGAGAGAGAGAGAGGTGGCCAGGAAAACATCCGAATGACACATTCAGATGGGGAGCGAAAATTAAGCTTTCTTCTTGGGCACAAGCAGAGTCCGAATTCGTAACGTCTGACTGGTAATAACGATTACCGACCTGTCAGCAGATTCCTTCCCCTCCTCTACACCCACCCCATCCCCATACAGCAAACTCACCAGGGTTCTCCTGAATATGTCCTGTCCACCCAAATGCTGACTGATATCACGTGATTTCATCCTGGCTATTTTCGGGGACACTTGCCATGCCACCTGCAGATTGACATGGTATGTATATCCAACCACGATCAGGTTCACTCCCTTGTCGACTCTCTTGGCACACTCGTACCTTTTGTACGTCCACAAACACCTCCACCCCCACCCCGACACCTCACTTTCGTCTGCCTCTCCACCTCTAAACGCTAATATGACACCGTTTGGTGCTGGCTGTTTTTTTGCAGATTGATCCCCAGTCAAGGGGAGATTGGCGTGCTCTGCATACGGAGCTAGGATTACACCCTCACCCTGTCTTCTCTCTGGCCTTCCACTGTCAGAAAGAGATGTGACCTGAAACAGCCTTTTTCTGGAAGTGGGCACATCGGGTGTTTATGCTGTCTTTTACTTTTTGCACAGCATATGCATGCATAGACTCTCTGTCTGTCTGTCTGTCAGTCTGTCTGTCTGTCTCTTTCACTCTCTTTCTCTCTCTCTCTCTCAGAAACAAATCATACAGGAGAGAGAGAGAGAGAGAGAGAGAGAGAGAGAGAGAGAGAGAGAGAGAGAGAGAGAGAGAGGCTATGAAACCGCTTACAGTCTCCTTGTTTGTAAATAAACAATTGAATGTGCACAATGAAAATCATAGTGCTGCTTTTTAACCCCCCCCTCCCTCTCCCCCCTCTCTCTCTTTCTCTCTCTCCCTCTCTCTCTCTCTCTCTCTCTCTCTCTCTCTCTCTCACACACACACACACACACAGAAAAAGAGAGAGAGAGAGAATCATTCCAGTTTCATGGCTTGTATGGACCTACCACAATCAACGTAGTATACTTCCATGACCTGTTAACCCAGAGACACTTTTTCGGAAGAGCCAAAAGCTAATCCCCCATACATCATTTACACTCTACCTCGCATATCGTCTGACACCATTTTTAACCTAGTTCCTCACGTTCAGCCTGTTCCGAAATATTATCCTACATTTCCTTCTCTTTCAGTCTGTCTGTCTCATATTTTGTGATGTTATGTTGTTTAGAGCTGACAGCCTCCGCTGTCTGTGGCCATGTGAAGAGGGTATGGACGTGCCATGTATTCTGAGCAAGGTGGGATCAGGCCCAAACGCTTGTTTCTGTGTACAGCGGGGGTACACACACACGCACATGCACACACACACACACACACACACACACACACACACACACACACACACACACACACACACACACACACACACACACACACACACACACACACACACCACACAAAACACACACTATTTCCCTCCTACGCTGTCCCCAGGCCCCCTTATTTCTTGTCAACAATTGAAGACGCGGGGACGTGACAGTGGGGAGAAAGAGAAAGGGGGCAGATAAAGGGGTAGATTTCATAGAGAGGTGGAAGGGAATAATTAGACAGCAATGAGAAGACAGCAGATATAGAGGGTGGAGACAGAGACAGAGGGGGTAAAACCAAGGAAAGATGAGGGAGGGATACCTAGGCTGGGATGGGGAATGAGTGGTTGGGATAACAAAGTCACCGTAGATATGCAGACTGATTCAGACAGAAACACAGCTGTCAGAGCAACAGAGACCAAGGGGGTAGAAACGGAGCAGGGAAATACAAGCGGGCGAGAGGATTGGCAGGCTGGTGGGGGAGTCAGAGTCTTTTCTTTCTTTTCTTTCTGCATACGCAGGCTGATACTCCTGTGGACACTGCCTGTATGGACAGGCAGTGGAGTTTTGTGTGTATGATTGTTTTTTTTTGTTTGTTTATCCTGTCATTAAGGCAGCCATACTCCATCTTCGGGGAAGATGCATGCTATGTGTAACGTGTCATCCATACCAACGGCCAAACTGGCCTTCTCTTCCGAAAGTTGGTGATGGGATTTTACGTGTGTGCAAGATGTTGTGCGTGCGTTCACACACGGAACTTCGGTTTATAGTCTCATTCGAAGGACTGTACGGGAAATGGAGTCAGAACCAATGTTAACTCCGAGGGGAAAATCCCCCTGTACCGAAATTCGAACCCGCAACCCCAGGATCACGAGTCCGGCGCTCTACCAACTGAGCTATTCTGGCCCCGAGTCAGAGTCAAAACAGGCATTTAGAGTAACGCAGAAGGGGAGATTGGTTGGGAAGACAGAGACCGAGGCGTTGACACTTGACATGGCCACAGATAGAAAAGAGAAGGACAGGATGGGGCGGGGGGGGGGGGGGGAGGAGCAGGGGGAGGGGAGGCAGACACATTACAGACAGTGGAAGAGCACAATGTCTAATGAGGGCATAATCTGGGACAAATAGACATTTTTTCGGTTGAGAAGAGGAGAGTAGATTGAAGCGAGAGGCAGACACATATTGCGAGAGATAAAAAGTATAATACACACAGACAATGCGACGCCGGAGGTGTTGGAAGAGGCGGTGACAGACAGGGACGAGGGGGGAGATGGAAGGGTGGGGAGGATCATGTACACTAGTGGAGATGAGAGACGGAGGCAGAGGCGAAAAGATACACTGGCAGAGGATGAGGCAGAGGTGTGAGAGCAGCAACAGCAGTAAAACAGAGACAGAGGATGGGGCAGAGGTGTGAGAGCAGCAACAGCAGTAAAACAGAGACAGAGGATGGAGCAGAGGTGTGAGAGCAGCAACAGCAGTAAAACAGAGACAGAGGATGGGGCAGAGGTGTGAGAGCAGCAACAGCAGTAAAACAGAGACAGAGGATGAGGCAGAGGTGTGAGAGCAGCAACAGCAGTAAAACAGAGACAGAGGATGAGGCAGAGGTGTGAGAGCAGCAACAGCAGTAAAACAGAGACAGAGGATGGGGCAGAGGTGTGAGAGCAGCAACAGCAGTAAAACAGAGACAGAGGATGGAGCAGAGGTGTGAGAGCAGCAACAGCAGTAAAACAGAGACAGAGGATGGGGCAGAGGTGTGAGAGCAGCAACAGCAGTAAAACAGAGACAGAGGAGAGAGGTATAAGCAGGAGAAGAGGAAGAATCCACACAAAGATTGGGACACACGATCTGAGAAGACAATGTGGCCATGGAGAGAGAGAGAGAGAGAGAGAGAGAGAGAGGAGAGAGAGAGAGAGAGAGAGAGAGAGAGAGAGGAGAGAGAGGAGAGAGAGAGACAGAGACAGAGACAGAGAGAGAGAGAATGGGTGGCTGGGTGGGTAGACAGGGGCAGAGGTTGATATTTGACTGTGGTTGTGGTGGATGGTTTGATGGGTGGCACTGTGGAGTAGGTGGGAATCAAACGAGGGAACATGCAGAGGGGGAACATGCAGAGGGAAAAGGTGTAGACAAAGGACGCAGCAGGTGATTAGAAATTTGAGTCAATGGAGTAATGATGAGACCAGAGAGAGCGAGGAGAGAGAGAGAGAGAGAGAGAGAGAGAGAGAGAGAGAGAGAGAGAGAGAGAGAGAGAGAGAAAGGAGACCATACTTTGGAGGTTGGAGTGTGGTTGGAGTTACGTGCGTGTGAGTGAGGGTGGACAGGGTAGGGGGTGCGTTGGAGAGGGGGAGAGAAGAAACTAGAATGCAGAGCTACCGACAGAACACAAGAGAGTAGAAAACGGAGGAAGATGGGATATAGGTACAAGCATGCAGGAAATCTGCCCTGTCCTATATGCCATCTCCCCGCCAGTCTTTCAGGACATCTTTGCACCCATGTCAGCTAACGCCCTAGCATGTACCTGGATGCACGTGCAAAAAGAAAAGGGAGTGAAAGGCAGGAACAGAGAAGAAGTGCAAGGTCAAGGGTGTGTGTTTGGGGGATATATGGAGTGAGCGGGGTGACGGGGGAGGGGGGGGGGTGGCATGCCAACTTTCAGAGGTAAGGAGAAAATATTCTTGTTTCGCGTTAGCTATCTGAATACGGGAGTTACTCGGTCGCCCTTGTTTTGTGAGTTTTGCGCATTAACTTCCTCGCCTAAGTCTTTCACCCAATTCCAACGTGTTCAGTATCCCCGCCACCGTTTAAAAAATGCTGTTTTTTTTCTAAAAAATATTTTCAGAATCAAGGGGAAACTGAGTACTGTGAGTGCTAATAATGAATAAACTAATATCCATTTCTATAGTCCAGGCGCTCATTGTCGATAGACCTGAAAACAGTAAAGAGGTTTCATTTTTTCATTTGATCTTTTTATACTGTTAGAAATCCTAGCGAAGTGTGCAGACGTGTGTGTGTGTGTGTGTGTGTGTGTGTGTGTGTGTGTGTGTGTGTGTGTGTGTGTGTGTGTGTGTGTGTGTGTGTGTGTGTGCTCTCAGCTCCACAAACTTCACTCCATGACGGTAACAGGTTTTGTCTTGAGAACAAGGATTCAACCATACGTGTCTAGATTTCTGCCCTCTGTATCAGACGTTTAGGTTAGAGACAGGCTGAACATCCACAACCTTACAGATGATAGTAACGGTCATGACAGGAGAGAGAGAGAGAGAGAGAGAGAGAGAGAGAGAGAGAGAGAGAGAGAGAGAGAGAGAGAGTTAGACGGACAGGCAGACAGACAGAGAGACAGACAGACAGACAGAGAAAGAGGTGGGTGGTCTGAGAATCTTCAGAATGACAACACATTCAGATGATGGAGTGAAAAGTATCTTGTCTTCTTGGCACCAGAAGAGTTCGAATTTGCAGCGTCTGACTGAAAAAAAGAAAAGAAAACCGATTTCCTACCTGTGAGCTAAACAGATCCCCCCTCCTCTCCACCCACCCCCATCCCTGTGCAGCAAAACTCAATGGGGCTCTTCTTAACTTGTCCTCCCCACCTAACTATTCTCTAATATCACATGATTTCATCCTGGATATTTCTGCGGACACCAGCTGATGGAGATGCATATCCATTAACGATTAGGTTCATTCCCTTATCTATTCTCTTGGCGCACTCGCACTTTTTTACGTCTTCAAACACTCCCACCCCTACCCCCGACACCTCACTCCCGTCTGCCTCTGCACCTCTAGCCCTAGTATGACACCCGTTTGGTGCTGGCTGTTTTTTTGCAGATTGATCCCCAGTCAAGAGGAGATTGGCGTGCTCTGCATACGGAGCTAGGATTACACCCTCACCCTGCCTACTCTCTGGCCTTATGCTGTCAGATAGAGATGTGACAGGAAACAGCCTTTTCTCAAAGTGGGCACATCAGTTTTCTCTGTCCTTTCTTTTTGGCATTGCTTGATTATGTAAAATCTTTTCTCTGTCTGTCTGTCGATCTGTCTGGGGGTGTGTGTCTCTCTCTCTTTCTCTCTGTTTAAACGAGAGAGAGAGAGAGAGAGAGAGAGAGAGAGGAGAGAGAGAGAGAGAGAGAGAGAGAGAGAAGCAATATGATGGCTTATATTCTTTTAGATTTTTTTGTGATGTAAACAACTGAGTGCAGAACATAGAAATGGTAGTGGGGGGTTTTAAGACCGATTTTCTGGGACACACATACACGCACACGCGCACACCCATGCGCACTGGCACGCAGGCACGCACACACACACACACACACACACACACACACACACACACACACACACACACACACACGCGCACACACACGCACACACGCACACGCACGCACACACGCACACGCACACACACATACACACATACAAACACACACACACACACAGAGAGAGAGAGAGAGAGAGAGAGAGAGAGAGAGAGAGAGGGGGGCGGAGAGAGAGGGAGAGGGAGAGAGAGGGAGACAGCAGTGTCTTGGCCTGCTTGGACCTACCAACCTCAGCGTAGAACACTTCCATAAAGCTCCCAGGCCAGGGACGCTTTCCATCGACAGCCAGAAATTCACCCCATACATCCTTTACTCTCTACAGCGCATATCGTTTAGCACCCTTTTCAACCTAACTCATCACGTTCAGCCTCTCCCAAAGTCGCTCCTACACTTCCTTCATCTTCAATCTGTCTGCCTCATATTTTGTGATATTATATCGTGTAGAGCCACCCAGTTTAGAGGGCATGGACGTGCCATGTATTCAGAGTAAGGTGGGGTCAGGATCAAGTGCTTGTTTTGATGTACAGTGAAAACATGTGAAAGAAGGACAAAAATATTTAAAAACTTAATGCAGGGAGGTTTCTCTTTTTCTCGATGTCTTTATGCAAGCTTATCATAGACATGAGCGCGAGTCTGTGTGTATGGAATTCTGTAATCGTTATTATTTTATGTGATTCCCCCCCCTCCCCCCCCCCCCTCCCCCCCCCCCCCCCCCCCCCCCAAATGTCAACCCGGGAAACGGACACCTTGTCACAATATAATCAAATATCAGTTAACTCTTTTCTGTCATGGCCTCTATGGACCTCCCAACCTCAACGTAGTGCACTTCCATGAAACTCTAAGGCCAGGGACCCTTTTCATTGAAAGCAAGAAATGTATCCCCTCATACATCCTTTACTCTGTAACACGCATATCCTCTGGAAACCCCTTTAAACCTATCTCCTCACGTTCAACCTCTTCCAAAGTCTCTCCTGCATTTCATTTACTTTCAATCCATCTGCCTCTTATTTTGTGATACTATGTCGTTCAAAACTAACTGGAAGTTTCCACTGACTGTGAACATGTAAAGAGGTCAAGGACAAGTCATGCATTCTGAGCAAGGTGGGATCAGGCCCAAATGCTTTTTTAGATGTGCAGTGAAAAAATAAATGTGAAAGCAGATAAGGAAATTTGTTTTACAAACTTTACACATGGTGTTGCTTTCCCCCATGTCTTTATTCAACCTATTGTAAACATAAGCGTGACTGTATATGTGTATGTTCTTCTGTAATCATTGTTCAACGTCATTTGTTCTCTTTAAGAGCCAGCACCAGCTTTTTTTT
>CM065720.1:5862340-5867340 GCA_033310375.1 Conus canariensis
TCAATATTTTCACAACCTGTTTTTAGGGAAATATCAATCAACATTTTCACAAACTGTCTGAAAGAAAATGTCGATCAAGATTTTCACAAACTGTCTTAAGACAAATATCGATGAACATTTTCACAAACTACCTGAAGAGAAATGTCGATCAATAGTTTCACAAACTGTCTAAAGGGAAATATCGATCAGCATGTTCACAAGCTCCCTGAAGGAAATATCGATCAACATTTTCACACACTTCCTGAAGGGGAATGTCAATCAGAATTTTCAGAAACTGACAGAGGCAAAATGTTGGTCAATATTTTCACAAACTGACTGAGAGGAAAATGTAGGTTATGTTTTCACAAACTGACTGAGAGGAAAACATGAATGATTTTTTTTTCACACAATCTGACCGAGGGAAAATACTGACGAATATTTTCCCGCACACTGACTGAGGGGAAATGTGATTCAATATCGTTACAAATTGACTGGTGAGAAATGCATATTGATATTGTTGTGTCTGTGTTTAACTTCCGTGCACTTTCAGTGGCAATCCTCCCCTGTTGACTGTTCTCCCCTTTACACAGAACATTCAAGTTTTGTCTCGTCTCAGTGTCGATAGCCCAAACAGGCAAACAAGTCGTTATGCGGTGACCACTCAGAGGAAACACCATGGCTGCTGACACAGGTCGGTGTTGTTCAGTGACCTCCATGTTGTGATGTATAAACATCCCCTTCCAGAGGAAAACCGCCGTCACATCCATCCAGTGACAGCTCCTATGGTCTGGCACTGAAGGCTGAAATGAACTCACTATGCAAATAAATACGGAGACGAACTGAAAACTGGGATCATCAGGACAGCAGGTCATGAAGTGCCACAGAATGAGACGCT
Organism: Conus canariensis; assembly: GCA_033310375.1. NCBI lineage: Eukaryota > Metazoa > Mollusca > Gastropoda > Neogastropoda > Conidae > Conus > Conus canariensis. The sequence goes on from CM065720.1 coordinate 5,863,215, forward strand.
CATCTTCAACGATTATCAGTGAGGACGACGATGATGATGATGATGATGATGATGATGATGATGATGATGATGATGCTGATGATGATGATGATGATGGTGATGATGATGGTGTGGAGATCTACAGCAGTATGACACTCTACAACTGGGTTGAATTCTACACTTCCTCTCACCATGTATTCATGCATCAGTCAGGTTTAGAGAATGTCCTCATGTTGGGCGACACCGCCAGGTCTCCATGACGTGCAGGAAGCTGGGCGTTGTGATTCCAGTCTTCCCATCTGAGCCACTAGCACGCCGCGACAACTCTGTGAAGAAACTGACCCAGCTCGAAAACCCCCCAGTGGGAATGATTCAACCTGCCATCTCTTACCCGGAGTCAGTGACACTAGCACATCGCTAGGGTGGCTGGTGATGATGTGTGCTTCATGTCCGTTCCACAAGGGCAATAAAGGGGAGTTCTTACTCGCAACTCCCTGTTCTGTCGGAGCAATACTTAGCAACCCCCTATCCCCACCCCCCGCCCCCAAGGGCTCAGACAGAAAATACCACGATGTGATCTTGTGTTTTTTGTCAGTTCAAACACAATGATTATATCTCTTGGTTTTCTTGTCCGGAAAATAGAAGATATACAAATTACATGTAACACATTTATTTGTTACAAGGCATGACTCTTAAACATATTTGTCCTGTAAAATAAAACATAAGCCCCTGAAAAGGTATGCATTTACATGTAAATGCCTCTATGCAGATACACGGCACTACAGAGCAAAGTACCATCACGTATTTTCCGATTGGGATTGAACGTAGAACTACATTTGAAGAGACAGGTGAAAATATTTAGCAACGGACAGCGCCGTTGGTAAAAAGGTGGTGTGACATAAACTCGGGTAGGAAGATCTGGGGCGCAAGTATACTCTAATTCTCTTCAAAGACGAGTCTCTGAATATGCTAGTCCAGTCAGCAGTTCCAGAGATGCATGTGGTTTACAAAGAAATATAGGGCGTGTGGTTCACCCCGAAATATAGAGTGTGGTTTTCCCTGGAAGACTCGCTGTGTGGTTCACCCCAGAATACGTATCCCGGAAGACAGGTTTTCAGCTGACATTGGATTATTGTGTATGCGACTGACTCAGGAGTGTAGGGCCTTTTGTGCACTGACATGTAGGTTTGTAAAGTTGGTACTGGCAGCACTGTATGTTGTTGACATTAGAATGTCAGAGTGAAAGTGCCTGTGGCTGGCAGTGGAATATCGAGTCTGTGTCTTACACTGGAATGTAGGTTCTTTGGTTGACGCTGAATATGGGATCTGTGGTTGTCACTGGAATGAAGAGTCTGTGGTTAGCACTGTAATACAGGGTCTGAGATTGGTACTGGATTATAGGGTCTGAGCTGGTACTGGATTATAGGGTCTGAGACTGGTACTGGATTATAGGGTCTGAGACTGGTACTGGATTATAGGGTCTGAGACTGGTACTGGAATATACAAAATGTGTTATGTACCGGAATTTGGGTTCTGTGGTTGACACGGAATTTGGGGTTTGTGGTTGGCACTGGATATAGAGTTTGTGGTTGGCACTGGAGTGTAGGGTTTCTGGTTGGCACTGGAGTGTAGGGTTTGTGGTTGGCACTGGATACAGAGTTTGTGGTTGGCACTGGAGTGTAGGGTTTGTGGTTGGCACTGGATACAGAGTTTGTGGTTGGCACTGGAATGTAGGGTTTGTGGTTGGCACTGGAGTATAGGGTTTGTGGTTGGCACTGGAGTGTAGGGTTTGTGGTTGGCACTGGAGTGTAGGGTTTGTGGTTGGCACTGGAGTATAGGGTTTGTGGTTGGCACTGGAGTGTAGGGTTTGTGGTTGGCACTGGAGTATAGGGTTTGTGGTTGGCACTGGAGTATAGGGTTTGTGGTTGGCACTGGAGTGTAGGGTTTGTGGTTGGCACTGGAGTATAGGGTTTGTGGTTGGCACTGGATATAGGGTTTGTGGTTGGCACTGGAGTATAGGGTTTGTGGTTGGCACTGGAGGATTGGGTTTGTGGTTGGCACTGGAGTGTAGGGTTTGTGGTTGGCACTGGAGTGTAGGGTTTGTGGCTGGCACTGGATATAGGGTTTGTGGTTGGCACTGGAATGTAGTGTTTGTGGTTGGCACTGGAGTATAGGGTTTGTGGTTGGCACTAGAATGTAGGGTTTGTGGTTGGCACTGGAGTATAGGGTTTGTGGTTGGCACGGAGTGTAGGGTTTGTGGTTGGCACTGGAGTGTAGGGTTTGTGGTTGGCACTGGAGTATAGGGTTTGTGGTTGGCACTGGAATGTAGGGTTTGTGGTTGGCACTGGAGTATAGGGTTTGTGGTTGGCACTGGAATGTAGGGTTTGTGGTTGGCACTGGAGTATAGGGTTTGTGGTTGGCACTGGAATGTAGTGTTTGTGGTTGGCACTGGAGTTAGGGTTTGTGGTTGGCACTGCAATATAGGGTTTGTGGTTGGCACTGGAGTATAGGGTTTGTGGTTGGCACTGGAATGTAGGGTTTGTGGTTGGCACTGGAATGTAGGGTTTGTGGTTGGCACTGCAATATAGGGTTTGTGGTTGGCACTGGAATGTAGGGTTTGTGGTTGGCACTGCAATATAGGGTTTGTGGTTGGCACTGGAATGTAGGGTTTGTGGTTGGCACTGCAATATAGGGTTTGTGGTTGGCACTGGAATGTAGTGTTTGTGGTTGGCACTGCAATATAGGGTTTGTGGTTGGCACTGGAATGTAGGGTTTGTGGTTGGCACTGCAATATAGGGTTTGTGGTTGGCACTGCAATATAGGGTTTGTGGTTGGCACTGCAATATAGGGTTTGTGGTTGGCACTGCAATATAGGGTTTGTGGTTGGCACTGCAATATAGGGTTTGTGGTTGGCACTGGAATGTAGTGTTTGTGGTTGGCACTGGAGTTTAAAGCCTGTGGTTGGCACTGCAATATAGGGTTTGTGGTTGGCACTGGAATGTAGTGTTTGTGGTTGGCACTGGAGTATAGGTTTGTGGTTGGCACTGCAATATAGGGTTTGTGGTTGGCACTGGAGTATAGTGTTTGTGGTTGGCACTGGAATGTAGGGTTTGTGGTTGGCACTGCAATATAGGGTTTGTGGTTGGCACTGGAATGTAGTGTTTGTGGTTGGCACTGGAGTATAGTGTTTGTGGTTGGCACTGCAATATAGGGTTTGTGGTTGGCACTGGAGTATAGGTTTGTGGTTGGCACTGGAATGTAGGGTTTGTGGTTGGCACTGGAGTATAGGGTTTGTGGTTGGCACTGGAATGTAGGGTTTGTGGTTGGCACTGCAATATAGGGTTTGTGGTTGGCACTGGAGTATAGGGTTTGTGGTTGGCACTGGAGTATAGGGTTTGTGGTTGGCACTGGAGTATAGGGTTTGTGGTTGGCACTGGAATGTAGGGTTTGTGGTTGGCACTGGAGTATAGGGTTTGTGGTTGGCACTGGAATGTAGGGTTTGTGGTTGGCACTGCAATATAGGGTTTGTGGTTGGCACTGGAATGTAGTGTTTGTGGTTGGCACTGGAATGTAGTGTTTGTGGTTGGCACTGGAATGTAGTGTTTGTGGTTGGCACTGGAATGTAGTGTTTGTGGTTGGCACTGGAATGTAGTGTTTGTGGTTGGCACTGGAATGTAGGGTTTGTGGTTGGCACTGGAATGTAGGGTTTGTGGTTGGCACTGCAATATAGGGTTTGTGGTTGGCACTGGAGTATAGGGTTTGTGGTTGGCACTGCAATATAGGGTTTGTGGTTGGCACTGGAGTATAGGGTTTGTGGTTGGCACTGCAATATAGGGTTTGTGGTTGGCACTGGAGTATAGGGTTTGTGGTTGGCACTGGAGTATAGGGTTTGTGGTTGGCACTGCAATATAGGGTTTGTGGTTGGCACTGGAGTATAGGGTTTGTGGTTGGCACTGGAGTATAGGGTTTGTGGTTGGCACTGGAGTATAGGGTTTGTGGTTGGCACTGGAGTATAGGGTTTGTGGTTGGCACTGGAGTTTAAAGCCTGTGGTTGGCACTGCAATATAGGGTTTGTGGTTGGCACTGGAGTTTAAAGCCTGTGGTTGGCACTGGAATGTAGGTTTGTGGTTGGCACTGGAGTTTAAAG
>CM065720.1:5872340-5922340 GCA_033310375.1 Conus canariensis
AGAGAGAGAGAGAGAGAGAGAGAGAGAGAGAGAGAGAGAGAGCATTTTATTATGTTAAACTTACAACAAATGCAGTCCGCACACACGATAATTCTGTTAATATTTTTAATGGCAGTTTGCCTTGTTACGAGATCTATATCTCTTCTGTTGTTTTCAAGAGTAGTAACTGTACAAATTTATGTCTCTGAAAATAGTCTATTCTCCAGAAGGTATTTGATCTCGATAGACTGATTACAGATTTGTCAGCGTTTTAAGATAGGCATTTCTCATAGCAAAATGCAGACTCACATTTTGGGAAGAGTGGAGTTAATTGGGTTTTTTTTGTTATTACAGAAAGACGTGTCGTTTCTTTTTTTTTTTTTTTTTTTAACGTATTCTAAGTTGGCTTCTAAATCATAATACCGAGTCAGGTCTTTCCAAAGTTTTAATGAAATAGCTAATATGAACTTCTCGCACACAGAGAGAGAGAGAGAGAGAGAGAGAGAGAGAGAGAGAGAGAGAGAGAGAGAGAGAGAGAATCCGATCCTTCTGTACCCTCCCCCCACCCGCGCGCACACGCACGCCCACACACACACACACATACACACACACACACACACACACACACACACACACACACACACACACACACACACACACACACACACACACACACACATACACACACAAACAACCCTCGCTAACGTTCCACTGTCCTCTTGCGACCTCCCTCCGTCCCCCCCCCCCTCCCCCGCTTCTCACATGAAAAATAAACTGCAGGGAAGTTCCTGACAAAGCTTAACCAAACAATACACGGGTATTACCCCAGTTGTACTCCATTTATTGATCCTGTTCGCCACCTCCCCACCCCACCCCCAGCCCCCCACTCCCATCTCTCCTTCCTTTTGCATTTCCACATCAGCACCCCATAACAGACACACGTTCCCAAGGGGAGGGAATTCCAGAAAAAAGGGAACGGTGCGAGAGACCGTGGCTGGCACATGCGTGACACAGCTGTCAAAGTTAGTTTGGAGTTCATTTCTCTGACTGTTCCCCATCGGCCAGGGTTCATCATGGCGTTCTGTTGTTGTTTCTGGCCCTGGATCTGGAAAGGGGTGTGTGGGGGCAGAGAGAGGGAGGGAGATGGGGGGCATATCTATCTATCTACCTATCTATCTGTCTGTCTGTCTGTCTATCTATCTAATTATCTATCTATCTGTCCATCTATCTATCTATCAATTTATCTATCAATGTATCTATCTGTCAATCTTTCACTCTGTCTCTCTATCCATCTATCTATCTATCTGTGTATCTGTCTATCAATCAGTCAATCAATCAATCTATCTATTTGCTTATCTATCTATCTATCTATCGATCTATCTATATGTCTATATATCTATCTATCTATCCGTTAATCTACCTATCTATCTATTGGTCTCTCTATCTATCAATTAATGTATCTATCTATCTATCTGTCTAACAATTAATCTATCTATCTATCTATCTATCTATCTATTGAGCTCTATCTATCAATCAATTAATCTATCTATCAATCTATCTATCTATCTATCTATCTATCTATCTATCTATCTATCTATCTATCTATCTATCCATTTATCTATCTCTTTCTTTCGCTCATGTTTCCCGACCGGAAGACGAAACCCCATTTCGGGCAGACGATTCTGCTGTCAGAACAGACATCGATAGTCCACATATGCCGCTAGTGATAGATTCACTACGTAAATTCTAACGCCGTCTTCTGATTCCCATTTCCATTGTTCTTTTTTCCAATCAACAACACCGTTTCCTCCTTCACACACGCCCAACCTTTGATTAAAATCTTTGTCTAATGGCTGTTTTAATGTCGGAGGAATTGCTGACCTATTCTTCTTTTCCTCCACCGCTTATTTGTTCAACAATATTGTTTGGTTAATCAGTGGGAGACTGCATCTTTTAGAAGATTTAGAAGATTTAAGTAAAGGCTGTGATGTGCAATTCTTAACTGTTTTCAGCGCAGATGTGACTGGCAATGCATGAGTTATTAAACACAGGAGCTGACCACCCTGCCCGTTGACATCTTTGGTCTCCCTTGTATTCTCTAAACTGATCTTCAAATAGTCTCAAAAAGCCTTGCCCTTGCATTTATCTGATTTATTTATCTTATTTCTTCTGCAACACATTTCAAATCAGAATATTCTTCCCGGTTCCACTTTTCTATTCTTCAGTAGCTGGTTTGGACTGGCGTGGAAGTTTGTTTTCCTACCACAGGACAGTAGGTGGTGTATCTGCCTTTGATGCCGAGGGAGGGCCGACACAATGTATCGGGTTCCACGGAGGAATCTTGAACAGGGGACGAAAGGCAACCCTGGACAGGCGGTGCAACTAGTTTTGTTTTCAAGATGAACTTGATGGTCCATACCCGCTGCCAGTGAAGGATTTGTTTTCATGTTCATTTTCTCGCCTCACAACAACAATCCCCTCCCCTCTTTCATTAGAGAGAGAGAGAGAGAGAGAGAGAGAGAGAGACAGACAGACAGACAGACAGACAGACAGACAGACAGACAGACAGACAGACAGACAGGACACAGAGACAGAGACAGTCAAAGTATACGTGGCTTCCTCAACACCTCACTATTCATTCTGAACTCATTTTCTGTTTTCCCCCTTTCATCCTCACCCTTCTTCCATCTGCTTCCCCATAACGTGCTCACTCAGTTCCAGACTTTTCCACACGCTGAGAGTTCAAGAGGGCGTGGCTGGTGCATGTGTGACGCAGTTGTCAAAAACAGTTGTAGACTTCATCACTCCAGCACTCCCCTGTGGCTTGGCCAGATACACTTCTGGTCGACCAGACGTTCTTGTCAGACAAAAGGGGAGGGAAGTAGATGCTATCAAATTGCCTTTAAAAATACCCAGATAGACATACCGAAATCAGAATCTTGAAAGCACTTTTTTTCATACATATCAGGGCATTCGAAAACACATTTACACATATATAGACACTGAAGAAATAACAAGAGTAGCAGGTCTGCAAATGACGTTGTCCTGGAAGTTGATCATCTCTGTGTTCAGTTCACTTATTATCACCACGCACTCCTAGCTTCATATCAACGACATCCTCTTCCCCATCTCTCTCTCTCACACACACACACACACACACACACACACACACACACACACACGAAGCTATATTTTAAAAAAAGGATTACACCAACACTTACTTGAACACTTTTGCGCACATCGTTAATGACTGTTGAGTAATAGAAAGGTGAACAAGATCAACTGAGTGACAAAACAGCTGCTAATTATCATTGTCTCTTGCACTAAAGAAGAGCTTAAGGGCAGAGTCCACAACTGAAAGCCTGAGGATACGGTATGGAAACATTATGGTGGGGGGAAATCTGAAATCACTTCATGCTGTGAGTTATGCTAATACACGCCGCAAAAACTGTGCCTGCTGGAATCAATAATCGCAGCAGCTATGCAAATGAAGTGGGCGTGCCATCATCCATTTCAGCGCACCAGGTTTGAGGAAAAGAGATTTGGGCAGTTGCTGCTGACTGGTGAAATGACACGCATTGTCGTGTGTCACGAATGGTAATAATGGAATGGTGCCGAGAATATGATGCTACTGTTGTGTGATGCCACTGGATCTCTTGTTAGAGCTGATGTACGTAATGGTAATGTAGTGGTGACTCTCTCTCTCCCTCTCTCTCTCTCTCTCTCTGTATTCACAGTAGTATTAGACTACTGGAATTGAGAACGCTTGCAACTTCCTTAAAATAGACTAGGCCACGGAAATTTCAAATGAAAGCTTAACATAAAATAACAATTGTTCACACTTGAAGTATTCAAACGAACCAGACTTTGTCTCAATATTTTCCTAAAATTAATGAACTCTGGACAGATGCGTGGGATAAATTAAAAAAAAAAAAATCAGTATAAAACTGATTGTAAATTCTGGTGAACTCCTTCGAAGAATTCGTTTTATAATCACAGAATACACGCAGAGAGAAGACACACTGTCCAGGACGGGGGAAATCGTGATGGTATTGCTTAAGTGCACTAAGTTGATGTATTATTAGTCAGGTGTAACACACCAAGGTTATCTTTGCACTCATACACGCATATGCACACTCATGCGCCCATCAAACATTCACCTCTCTCTGGGAATGGGATGTCACGCATTCGTTTCTCTCCTAACACGACTGAGCACAAGAAATACAATTTCTATGCTACTTATAATCAAACATGAAGAATCCAATTACACAAACTGAAATGATCAAAACATAAAAGATCAATACTTCCTAATCCCGGGTTATAATAAAATGACTTCTTACCTGGCCAGGTTTTCACACACACAACCACGCTTTCACACCACACCACAGTTCTTGAAAAAGTCTCTTCACGTCTTCTTCAGCACTGCTTGATGGTGACGCCCTTGGTTGACTGGCTCCAGGTTTCAGGACTGGGTCTTCGTGGTCGTCTCTGGGATCTCGACGTAGAACTCTTCTTCTTCGTCTCTTTCATCCACCTCTGGGTTCAATTTCAGTTTGTTTGTCTTCACCCACCTCTGGGCTTCAAACTTAGTTTTCTTCTCTTCCAGCTTGTCCTTCCCTAAGACTTTGCTGTCTCTTCTATCTCCCAGACCACGTTTCTCTCGACCCGTTCTCTGTCCTGCCCACCCTTCTCTTCTCTCTCTCCTCTGTTCTTCTCTCTCTCTCTCTCTCTCTCTCTCTCTCTCTCTCTCTCTCTCTCTCTCTCTCTCTCTCTCTTGTGGTGTTCTTCTCCTTCACGTTGTTCTCCCTCACTTTATATAGGGATGGAAACAAAGGATTCCCCCTTCGGGCCATGCCTTTGTCCATGCTGCTTCTCAACCCCCTAGTTCACAAGTACCCTGAATTCTCCATTCGCTACATTCTCCATACATCTGCATTTACACACATCCCTACCTAATTGATTAGCAAACAAACACTTGGCACCAGATGGACATCGAAAATTCCCCGCCGACTTCGGAGGCCACTTTAACACAGTAATTATCTTAAAGAGGGCTACGATAACAACATCCACGCGCGTTCAACCAGCCTGACAATAGAACCAACCCAGTGACCCACGGCAATACCATCCGAACGAGTCCAAGACTCCTGCTCTTCACTGACTTGTTACAAAAGAACCTCAGCTGACTGAGTATTTAGCGCTCACTTGGTGCACCGAGGTCCTAGTGGTTACATTCCTCTCCCCTTTCGCTGTCGGGCAGGTCCGAACTCCTCACTACCTTAGGTGCCATCTGTCACCTGACCGCTTCGTCCTCCTTGACACGGTTCGACCGTGTGCGATGGGTAAGGCATACTTGTTAATGGTTCTATTACCTATTTGTATACTACGTACAACGTCCCTTTTGCCTCTAAGCGTTTAATGCCTTTTGTGAGAGGTTTCACGCACTTGACACACACCGAAAGTAAGAAATAAGTGATTCAGGAAGTGGATTGCACAGGCCATTTTTGACTGAAAATGGACAGTTGATGTCATGCTAATACTTTTAACAAAAGTTAGTTTCACAGTGAGGTGATTGCAGGAGGATATGGAAACAAACTGGAAAGAGACAAAATCACTATTCCACTGAACAAAAGAAACAAACAAATCACAATTCAACACGATGCGTTTTGACCTCTTAGATCTTCTTTAGGCAAGATAAACAAGATTCAAGACAACGAAAACGCTGAACGAACAATCACATCTCAGATTGGGCGCCCAGTTGTCTTGTTTGTTTTGCCTGAAGACGACCAAAGAGGTCGAAACGCGCAGTGTTTTGTTCTGTAATTTGTTTGTCTCTCGTTAGGCTAATGCTAATTTTTCTTGTAAGTTTATTGATGTCAAAATTAACTTCTTGTCCTTCTCTGGCTGAAAAATAATGATATCCAAGCGCATGCAAAAGTCTAATATAATCGTTCATAAGTCAATTTGTGGATATGCCTGTCTGTTTTGAAAAGCTCACACACACACATAAATTTTTAAAAATGGATTACAGTAAACATCTGTAACAACACTCCTCCTAAATGTTGCACAAGATGGGACGAAAAAGGTAAATGTTGAAAATATTTGGGATAAATGCTTCTGCTTCAAAAGACTTAATGTTAACATGAAGAGGTTGCAATTAAGATTAATACACAGAAAGTTTGGGAAGAAATGTTATTCTTAAAGGGACGGACAAGTTTATTTGTGATCATGTTTGTTGTTGCTATGCAATGTACTACTCACAAATTATCAAATAAACATTAAAAAAATACTATTGCCTGTACGCTTATCTCTTCGTGTGCTAGGTTCTTGATTAAGGTTATTGTGTCAAAAGCCAAGCCGTTTGTATGGGCAAAACTACATTTTCTCACCAGCAATCCGTAGAATCCCCAGTTTATGATTTCGGTTTCTCAGCAGGCGAGCGATCGTTACGATTGTGAAAGCACCTGCAGTCAAACATGTTCACGCTCACGTGACATCCTGCCGATCTCCATCCCAGAGACATACGGGGAGAGCGTAGAAGTGGGGTGGGGGGTGGGGGGGGATGCAGAGTCGGTTAGGAAGGAGAGAACGGTAGCGGGTTCGAGGGAGAAAGTTGGTTCCGAAATGGAGGAGATGGGGGAGGGGTAGGGGAGGGAGACACAGATCGCGAGACACTTTTATTTCCTTTTATGCAGCATTTTTAAGCCCTTCCTCCGTGGGCTAATGACAGCAGACTAATCTAATGACAGATGTCAATAATCACGAAGTTGAAGTGAATTTTAGACAAAAGAAACAACGTAACTGCGTTCACCATTTTTATGTGAGGAAGCACAGTACAAGTTTCCATCCACTGACAGCGAGCAACGTGTGATGCATAGCTCTCACTGACAGCGAGCAACGTGTGATGCATAGCTCTCACTGACAGCGAGCAACGTGTGATGCATAGCTCTCACTGACAGCGAGCAACGTGTGATGCATACCTCTCACTGACAGCGAGCAACGTGTGATGCATACATCTCGTACAGAATACATTTGTAAACGTGATCTGTCCGGCTATGACAAACTACAACTAATACCTCAACTTTCTGTTGACGTTGTTGTTCAGAAAGTTTGCTAATTTCCCGAGGGAGACAACTTTCGCGTTCGTTAGAACTGTGGTGATTTTGTCGCTTTGTATATTCGTTTCCAGAAACAACAAACGAGACATGCCCTATTCGTTACGTACGCTCACATATGACAACAAGCCTAAAGTATTATGGAGATTGAGGCTAGAGAAAACGATGGGTTGTGCTGGAGCTAATGATTTCGATTATATTCTAACTGTTTGAGGAACAAACATCCAAGCGGATATTGATGCCACAAACGTTTCCATTCATCTAGTTTCTAATAAGGACTGTGTACTAATGTTTGGTGCATATTTCATTTAATGTACTAAACATACAAGTAGAGAGTGAGAAGGGTTGTGAGCGTGTGTAGGTGAACATTAGCTCTGTCACCATGACAATGATTTTGCACATATTTAGGATGAATAAAGGAAAGAGGGGAGCAAAGAGGGGAGAGTGATGTGATGGAGAACGGGTTTAGACGCATCGACAGTACAGGTTTCACTGACAGCATTATTATAGGAACCATGGAAATGTGGGCTGTAAGTACGCGTGTGCTATCGACTTTTGACCCCTGGATGACCCGGTTTGGGTTACGTAAGTCCTCCCCATAGTATGTAACTCGGATTACCATTCCTAAGTCTGAAGTATCCCTACCACCAAGGGAAGTTGCTCACAGCCCTGGGGCCTGCCTAGGGTAGGACTTGTGTGGCATAGAGAGAGAGACACTCCAAGAAGAAGAAGGAAACCAAGAAAGATCAGTTTGAATGAAATGTTTGAGCCAGTGCCTTAGAGTCCCAATGGACGAAAGGGAAGTAAAAATGCGCCAAGAGTGTGACTTGGCCACTGTACCGTTCAACAACCTGAGCATTGTCAGTCACATCAGTGCTTACAACGGCTAAGAACTGCGGAAAGCATCCTCTCCTTGGTTCTCCTCTAATTGGACATTCCATGGCGACCAGACAATTACTATGAAGCAATCCTTATGAAACAAATAACCCGTGGAGACAAGCAAGTGCAGTCAAGATATTCGTCCATCATTACGACATTAACTTGGCAGTGGTTTTAATCCGGAAGGGTGAGTGTGTTGAGCTGGGAGATGAAGGGGTTAGAGAAGATGGAGAGAGGGAGGAGTGGCGTGGGAATTGCCAAAAGAACGCTAGAGAGTCAATGTTCAATGAGAATATATGGAAATCAGCAAATTCTGTTTTCTGAAAGATAAAACCGAATCGCATCTTGATGCTTTCAATCTCCATACAAAAAAAGGAAGCAAACATGTTATGCCTCTTGATAAAACCCTTTTACCGTAAGCGACAGATCTGGGTCTACGCTGTTCTCTAGGAAAGCCTTCCATTCTCATATATCTATATAACACCGTAAAATTAACATAATATGTTTTAATATTAAAATCTTTCACTAGCTGCATGAGAGAACCGTCAAACTTCTCCCAAAACAGATCTGTTGATAGTGCCTGCTCCTAACCTTAATCCGCTGGATCGGAATATCAGGGAGACACGCCTGATCGTGGTTCACTCCTGGCGTCAAATAGACACACACACAGTCCAACACTGCGGTGTTCTGCTCCACAAGGGCTCAAAAAAGAATTCAACAGCACCCAAAAGCAGCCAGTGAAGGTAGAAATGAACAAAACGAAAGTGGGGAGAGGAAAATGTTGCTGAAAAGCAAAAACATTAACCAAACAGTATGAATGTAGGGAAATTTGAGCCTACAATGCTTGAGTACCATTCAAGGATGCAGGGAGATCAAAGATACGGAACAGTCTGAGTGGTCAGCTCTGCTGTTCAATAATAACCCAAGCATTGTCAGCGGCTAAGAATTGTACAAAACAACCTTTACTTGGATCTCCTAAGTGATGCAATCTCCCACTGATTGACCAAACATATAATGCCGAACAATTAAGTAGTGGTGGAAAACAAGTGCAGGTCAACAATTCTTCCATCATTATAGTCATGACTTGGCAAATATCTGAACTTTAAAAAAAAAAAGGGGGGGGGGGGGGGGTTGCAGGTGAAGAAAATGGGAACATAAAATTAGGAAAATATATTACAAATATGAATATATATATATATATATATATATATATATATATATTATACATTTATATATATATATATATTTTTATATACTCATATATATTTATTATATATATTTATTTATGAATATCTTATATATATATATTTAGATAGATATACAGATAGATAGATAAATTCACAGCTAAAATTCTCACTAAAACACGCTCTTCGCCTCAACAAAATGACGTCAGCAGGTATATTTGAATAAGATGAATACTAAAACAAGTTGAACATCTTTTCCCACAGAGAATACATGCGCGTGTGATTGTGTGTGTGATTGTGTGATTGTGTGTGTGTGTGGATGTGTCTGTGTCTGTGTGTCTGTGTGTGTGAAATAAGAAGAGCAGACATACGAAACGACAGTATAAAAGGAGTCATGCCTCTGTGTGCATTCCTGGGATGTGAAGATGACATGTATGGTCTGTCTGTCAGCTCACCATGCAGGGTAACCACACTGTCCTCAGACAACTGAAACTCCCTTCCAAGGGAAGAAGGAGTATTATGTCAGGAGCTCCACACCGCTGAAGATGACCACACAAACATAACACTGGAAACAAGCAGTTAAATCTCAGATTCCAGTTTGTCTTTACGAACCTGTTCACCGAGGCCATAAGTACCAGATGAACTGGAGAGCTTTATGTCTTACCGTTAGCTACTGCTTGGACAGCCAACAACAGAGGGGAGGTATTCAAGAAGCGATGGAAGGTGGTGTGAGCGAGCTGAGGGTTGTTTCCACGGTAGACCGGAGGATCTCGTGTGAAATGAAATATCAGTTTCTATGTGCCTTATTGTTAACGGCTGGAGACACATGGTCCTGTCTCTTGTGTGTCCCCAAGACGACATTAAATAAAGGAAATGTTACAATGTTTTACTGTATAGTTTATCACAATGAACAGCCATTTGCAAAACTGTGGAGAGAGGTCGGTCAGAATTGTTTTTTAACTTTCAGATGAGGAGTCGAAGTCTTCATTTCTCTCTCCCCCCCCCCCACCCCCGCCCGCACACACGTCACACACACACGCACGCCACACACACACACACACACACACACACACACACACACACACACACACACACACACACACACATACACACACACACACACACAACACAACGTGCACGCTTACTTTCTTCCTTACTACGCAGAAGCGCGTGTCGGGGTAATTTTTTCCGCTATGTTAGGTAAACGACAATCCTTATCTCGCAGTGAAGCGCACGGATGATCATCGGATTGATTTAACAACCGAATAACTTGCCACGCCTGGACGCCCTTTTTTCAGCCTGGCAACGCTTTGAGGAAGACCCGTTTCACTGGCTGTGCGGACGCAGATGGCACTGTGGTACTATTTGCCGCCGTAAATTGTCACCTACAAAATTTGTCGACGGCGACCAATTTTGGAGGTGTAGTTCTATGAAATTTGTCGCCGGCGACAAATTTCGTGGGCTTCCTTCCCACAACTGTCGCTGAAAGGAATTTCGTCCCCGGCGATGAATTTTCGAGCCACTAATTTCGGCTGTCCTTATTCTGAAATTTATGGGTGGTGGGAAATTTGTCGCCAGTACGAAAGATGGTGACTGGATGCTTCAGTCTAAGCAATTTACATCTGGCTAAAGTCGTACTGTTTGATATCGCGCTAAACTACTTTGTCTGCTGGCAGTGGGCGATGTGATAGTTTATCATCAAAGACTTGAGTTTCTGAATCATGTTTTTTTTCTCCAGTGGGTGCGAGTGTATGAGGAGTCAGGGTCAGGGTGGGAGGAGGGATTATTGTTGTACAGAATATCACTCTAATACTCCAGTGAAATTGCGTGCCGGGTGGTCAGACGATTCTGCCCACTGTGGAACGTATTGTGGAAGTTGTCGGTGTATGGTTTGGAGTCAGGTCTGACTAGACCGGTCACTTTTTGTTTGTAATATAAGTGTACAAGGCTCTGCAGAACGTCCATATCCATATTATCTATCACAAGCGGACTGTCGGGCAAATAACACCACCCCACTCGAATACCCACTCTTCTTTCCCTCTCTGTTTCCTAGCAGAAAACAATTCTTCCGTCTGTCCGAGCTACATCACCCCCAATTTCGCTAATTCTTTCAAATACACAATGATGGGTTGGATGCATACAGATATGTTATATGTATTATACACTACATACATACATACATACATACATTCGTACATAATGCATGCGTACATTTATACATACATAAGACGTAGGTATGTACACACACGCACACAGGGAGAGAGAGAGAGAGAGAGAGAGAGAGAGAGAGAGAGAGAGAGAGAGAGAGAGGGAGAGAGTGAGAGAGAGAGAGAGAGAACACACACAGATCGAGAGAGAGAGAGAGAGAGAGAGAGAGAGAGAGAGAGAGAGAGAGAGTCAAACACACAGAGAGTGATGCATGCATCAGAGTAACAGAAGAAGGTAGTGCGCAGAATAAAATCGGAACGAAATCAAATTCAGCCAAATACTACCTTTTTATTTAGGCTATAATCTTCGGAGCGAAGCCTTCAAAGTTTGTCGCTGGCGACAAATTTTGCTGACAACAATTTACAGTGTCACTATGCATACATCTCTGACTGGCTACGAGGGATATCTGGAGCACGGGGAAAAGGAATAATGGAGTTAATTAAACAAACCGCTGATTTCTCTCACCTCACGATAGGCAGTGCTTGACTAGCTGAGGATTATCAATTCTGTCAAATGTTGGAAGGTTTGGGGCTGATCCCCTAAGGGTTCCGTTTTCATATGGAGCATAAAAAATGTATATTTCAGTGTAATACTTCAGATAAGATTCAGATTTAGAGACTGAAATTTCCCGACCGTTCTTATCACCTCGCCTTCTGTAATTGGAAAAAAATCCTATTAAACTATATCATTCTAATACTTTTGAGCAGTCTGTCTATCTTTTTTTCTTTTTCTCTTCAACACCCCCTCACCCCCCCCCCCCCACTCTCTCTCTCTCTCTCTCTCTCTCTCTCTCTTATAAACAGACGATCCGGCACATATTGTTATTCTGGCTTTACTCTCTCCATTCGTCGTGGATGGTTGTAGCCTTAAAATATCAATATCTTCTAACCTTTCACTGACAGCAATCGGCTATAAATCACGTTCTGTCTTGTGAAAGAGCCATATATGTAATTCATTTGCAGAAGAAAAACAAGCGTAGGCAAAACTAATCAATAAAAAATAGTGTGCTCTTTCTAAAGTCTAACTGTGTGAAAGGAAATTTGAAGGGGAAACAAATCATATAAGGATGATTGATTCTACTTGAAAGGAACGAGAAGCACATTACATGAACGTGAAGACCTGATACAGCTAAGCAAAGAAAAGTCAACACCGTTCAGGACGGAGACGGCAACGGTCTTGCACAGGAAGAAGATGTCATACAAAAGGCGGTCTAGATATTGTTCTCAACTCTACAATAAACAGAGCAAAGACCTAAAGGTGTGAACAATGCATGATATTGTTCTCAACTCTACAATAAACAGAGCAAAGACCTAAAGGTGTGAACAATGCATGATATTGTTCTCAACTCTACAATAAACAGAGCAAAGACCTAAAGGTGTGAACAATGCATGATATTGTTCTCAACTCTACAATAAACAGAGCAAAGACCTAAAGGTGTGAACAATGCATGATATTGTTCTCAACTCTACAATAAACAGAGCAAAGACCTAAAGGTGTGAACAATGCATGATATTGTTCTCAACTCTACAATAAACAGAGCAAAGACCTAAAGGTGTGAACAATGCATGATATTGTTCTCAACTCTACAATAAACAGAGCAAAGACCTAAAGGTGTGAACAATGCATGATATTGTTCTCAACTCTACAATAAACAGAGCAAAGACCTAAATGTGTGAACAATGCATGATATTGTTCTCAACTCTACAATAAACAGAGCAAAGACCTAAATGTGTGAACAATGCATGATATTGTTCTCAACTCTACAATAAACAGAGCAAAGACCTAAAGGTGTGAACAATGCATGATACTGTTCTCAACTCTACAATAAACAGAGCAAAGACCTAAAGGTGTGAACAATGCATGATATTGTTCTCAACTCTACAATAAACAGAGCAAAGATCTAAAGGTGTGAACAATGCATGATATTGTTCTCAACTCTACAATAAACAGAGTAAAGACCTAAATGTGTGAACAATGCATGATATTGTTCTCAACTCTACAATAAACAGAGCAAAGACCTAAATGTGTGAACAATGCATGATATTGTTCTCAACTCTACAATAAACAGAGCAAAGACCTAAAGGTGTGAACAATGCATGATATTGTTCTCAACTCTACAATAAACAGAGCAAAGACCTAAAGGTGTGAACAATGCATGATATTGTTCTCAACTCTACAATAAACAGAGCAAAGACCTAAATGTGTGAACAATGCATGATATTGTTCTCAACTCTACAATAAACAGAGCAAAGATCTAAAGGTGTGAACAATGCATGATATTGTTCTCAACTCGACAATAAACAGAGTAAAGACCTAAATGTGTGAACAATGCATGATATTGTTCTCAACTCGACAATAAACAGAGCAAAGACCTAAATGTGTGAACAATGCATGATACTGTTCTCAACTCGACAATAAACAGAGCAAAGACCTAAATGTGTGAACAATGCATGATACTGTTCTCAACTCGACAATAAACAGAGCAAAGACCTAAATGTGTGAACAATGCATGATACTGTTTTCAACTCGACAATAAACAGAGCAAAGACCTAAATGTGTGAACAATGCATGTTATTGTTCTCAACTCGACAATAAACAGAGCAAAGACCTAAATGTGTGAACAATGCATGTTATTGTTCTCAACTCGACAATAAACAGAGCAAAGACCTAAATGTGTGAACAATGCATGTAATTGTTCTCAACTCGACAATAAACAGAGCAAAGATCTAAAGGTGTGAACAGTGCAAGATCTGTCAAATGACGATGACTTTCCGAGATGCCGCGAAGAAGTCACAACTGCAGTGAAATCGTTGTAATGCGGAAAGGTTGCAGGCATCGAGAAATCCATGCAGAACTCGCGGAGATGTGGTTATTGATGACCTAACTGCCATCTGCAACAACATCTGGCACACTGGGAAGTGGACCACGCCATGAACTCCGTCACTAACCATCACCCTCCCTAAGAAAGGAAATCTGACAGAACCACTGCACTAGTAGAAAGAAACTCGTGGAGAGCGTGGCAGCAGAGAGTCCTCAGAAGAGAAGCCCCCTTCAAGCAAGCGTTTCGGCCCTTATCTCCTGACACTCTAGGGGGGTTGGGCCACACCCGGTTCATGACTCCGGATGTCCCTCTGCTGCCCCTTTTTTTCCCATCTTGGGACGAGCCATGGCTGGGATTCGAACCCATGACCCTCTGGACATGCTCATTTTCCACTTAATGACTCGCGCTTTAACCACTGAGCCACAGGGACACCTGATATTTGTAGGGAAATTAAGCCTTATGAAGTTCACTTTTGTTCCTCCTTATGAAGTTCACTTTTGTTCCTCCTTGACCAGATCCAGCTTGAACACCCCTCTGCCGCTTCTGCCATTGCTTTCAGGGCTCTGGTTTTTTCCTTCCCTGCAACTGAGAGCTGTTTCATGAGGCTGTATGCAGACGTTCCTACAAACCCCCTAGCTCCAATTTCTGCAGTGAGGACTTTGACCTGATAGCCTTCTCTCCTCAGGCTGTTTGCCAGATCAGCATACTTTTCAGTCTTGTAGATTTGAGCTGCCTCCATTCTGTTCTCATATGGCACCGTGAGCTCGACCATGATCAGCTGCTTGGTTGACTTAGAGTGGACTACTATGTCTGGTCTCATGCCACTCTTGCTGATGATCTCTGGGTGACTCTTCCATTCTGGGAGGTCTGCAGTGCACTCCCAGTCATCTGCCCCGTCCAGCAGACTCTGCCTGCATGTTTCGAGTGGCACTGTTGTTCTTGGCCATGATTTGCTGCCTCCTGCCGTGAAGAATGTTGAACTAACAGTTCAGTCTGCCATGCCAGCAAAATAATGCTCAAAATCATTCTGGATAGACTTCAGGCAAAAAATACCATCACTAATCAGACTCGATTCTGGAAAGGCAGAAATTCCGTCGAACAAGTCTTTAACATGTGTACCCTTTACGAAAAGCAATTTCAACACAAGAAAGAGTTGTTTGGTGTGTTTTTTTACCAAGTCTTCTTCGACTTCAAGAAGGTGCTCGACAGAGTCTGAAGGGCGCGCTATGGGCCATGATGAGGAGAATTAATATCGGGCAAAAGCCAATCAACACTATTCAGCAGCTGAACCGTAAAAACGACTACCGCATTGCTCATAAAGTGTGCTTTGGGAAAGTGGTTCCTTGCTTCAATTGTAGTTCGTCAGGGCTCCCCTCCCACCTCTCCCTCCCTGTGTCCAACCCTATAATTTTGAAGATATACAGAGTAATGAACACTTTGTGCCTACTTGGGACTGAAATAAAAAATGGATGCAGGAAGGGAGGTCACTCTTGATGTATACATGACATTGCCCAACTGCTTGAATTCACCGAGTTTCCAACGTAGATGTTCGAGGCAAAGTATTGAGTTTAAATTCCACGTTCGTATCTACCGAAAGGAGAGGCTATTCTCCACTACTGACCAACAAATAAACTCAACAACTTGATAGCAGAGGACAACAATTGTAAATAAATTTGGTATTAACCTGTCAGTCTTTTGAAAGACTCCGTAAGGTTGGTTAAAAAATGAATCAGCCTTTGTACAAGAGAAAGAGAGACGCACAGAAGCTCACCATATTCAAATGTCTGCCATGTTTCGTCCGGACCGGCTCTTCGGGCGAAATCTTTGTTACAGTAAGAAGCGTCACGCAGCACATTTCGCGCAAGCGCGCGGCATACACACATAGGCATAGCAACAACACATAACTGAAGAAAGAAATGTGACAGCTGCTGATTGAAAGAGATTATATCATTAAAACAGGATAAAAACGGCTTTCTCATTCACTGTTACAAGTTTATACACTATTGATTTTAATTCACGAACGCACGCACGCACGCACTTATGGACGCACATACGCACGCACGCCTCCCCCCCCCTCCCCTCCACCCACACATACACTTTCGGTAATACATATACTCTTTCACGCACAGAACCATGTACGCATACATGTGTATACTCACACACACACACACACACACACACACACACACACACACACACACACACACACACACACACACACACACACACACCACACCACACACGCACACAAACACACACACACACACCACACACACACACACACACACGCACACAGAGAGAGAGAGAGAGAGAGAGAGAGAGAGAGAGAGAGAGAGAGAAGAGAGAGAGAGAGAAGAGCACAGCACAATACGTATGAATGTGTACACACTTACAATATGTACATATGTGAGTTAGAACACAAGGGCCGGGGAGAGGAAGGGGAGGAGAGACGCTGATACCTAGCAGTGTCAGTTGTTGAAACATAAAAAAAAACTTTGTTCTGCAGCTACAATGTAGTTTTATTTGAATGCTTTCCTGGGCACAAACTTTGTCTGCTGGTCAAGTGATAAATTCATAGAAAGGCTGTAAGAAATTATCCCAAGTATCAGCACACATCCGGTCATCTGAACCATTTCAGCGTACGCATCAAGTATACAACCAGAAAGGGACTCCCCGTGTGTTACCCATCTCTCCTAGTTTATGGAAATAGAAATGTTCTTTGAATTTCCTGACATGTCATGTGATTGTTTTAAGAAACCTGAGAAATTTTACGACTAGGAACAAAGTTTCATCGTGACATCTAAGCACCAGAAACTCCAATCCCCAGTCTGAAGTAGCCACTGTAATCATCACCACACAACATGTTCAACAGCACCTCAATGTTATCATCGAATAAGCAAATGCATGCAGGATAGCTCAAATCTTCTGCTGATTATTCCAGCAGAGAAGCCAATGCCAGATCACAACATGGCTTTGTAGCAATGTGAAAAAAGAGGTGGAATAGAAAGCACTCCCTAACCAGGAGGAAACATCCCAATCAATACAGTGATGGGGGCCAACGGTTTCAACATCAGGCTTCTCTTTCACCCTTTCCTCCGTTCTCTCCGGCAGCAAGCCAGCAATCATGTCGTCTGGCCTACAAAGCCGGTGAATGGGTCTTTGCCCAAGAGTTGTCAAGTGGAACAAATTGCAGCCAGGCATAGCAGGTTATTTGGTTGTTAAATCAATCCAATGATTATTCGTGCGCTTGTGCACGAGGCTGAGAACTGTCGTTTAACTGCTACATGAAACAAAGTGCTCTCACATGTAAAGCAGTGCACGCTCTGTCTGTCTGTCTGTCTGTCTGTCTGCCCATCTGTCTGTTTCTCTGCTTCTTCGTGTGTGTGTGTGTGTGTGTGTGTGTGTGTGTGTGTGTGTGTGTGTGTGTGTGTGTAAGAGAGAGAGAGAGAGAGAGAGAGAGAGAGAGAGAGAGAGAGAGAGAGAGAGAGAGGTGTGTGTGTTTTCTTGCATGCATGCATACTTATGCGTATGGGTGTGTTTCTGTGTGTGTTGTTGTTGTTGTGTTGTTGTTATTGTTGTCATTGCTGTTGTTGTGTTGAGTCAGAAAATCATGAATCTCTTTGTAACCTTATCAGAAAAAACGTGAATTTTTCTAATTCTGAAAGACAAATGTTATATTATTTTATACCAAACGTGTTAAGCGTGGTGTGTTTTTCACTCGATGACACACATTTATTGTTGTCTGACATGAGCAGTCTGGCATAAGACCATGACACAGTCCCCACGACCTTCACCAAACAGAAGACTGACACAAATGGTGCCTATGACCTGATCCAATGATACCCAATATTATCACTTGATTGGAAAAAAGTGTAATACTGTGTTTAGCAGTCACAACTTAGTTTCCTTTGGTCGTGTCTTTGGACACAAAATTCTTCCACCTGTCAAATGATAGCTCATAAGAAGAGTGTGGAGTGGGTTATTCCAAGTGCCAGATGACAACCAGTCAACTGAACAAATTGAGCATAAAAATCAAGTATACGGAAATAAAGAGAGAAATGTTCTGACATGTCATCTGAATATTTTGATCAAACTGGACTAATTTTAACAGAACACCAAAATTACATTATGATATCCAAGCTGTAGAAGCTCTAATGTACAGTCTGAAATATTCATTATAACCCTCACCATACAACATGCACATACATCATCTCAATGTTATCATTGAATAAGCAAATGCATGCAGATTAGCTCAAATCTTCTGCTGATTATTCCAGCCGAGAAGCCAATACCACATAACAACATAGCTTTGTAGCAGTGTGAAAAAAGAGGTGGAATAGAAAGCACTCCCTAACCAGGAGGAAACATCCCAATCAATACAGTGATGGGGGCCGAGGGTTTCAACACCAAGCTTCTCTTTCATCCTTTCCTCCGTTCTCTCCGGCAGCAAGCCAGCAATCATGTCGTCTGGCCTACAAAGCCAGTGAATGGGTCTTCTTCACCCAAGAGTTGTCAAGCGAAACAAATTGCAGCCAGGCGCAGCAGGTTATTTGGTTGTTAAATCAATCCAATGATTATTTGTGCGCTTGTGCACGAGGCCGAGAACAGTCGTTTAACTGCTTCTGGAAACAAAGTGCTCTCACATGTAAAGCAGTGCATCCTGTCTGTCTGTCTGTCTCTGTCTCTCTCTATCTGTGTGTGTGTGTGTGTGTGTGTGTGTGTGTGTGTGTGTGTGTGTGTGTGTGTGTGTGTGGTGTGTGTGTGTGTGTGTGTGTGTTGAGAGAGACACAGAGAGAGAGAGAGAGAATCTGAATCTGAATCTGAATCTGAAATCTTTAATGAGGATAACTGAATATGCATTACAATACGGTTTTTCATCAGGTCCTCAAAAACAAAGCAAACCACGTCACAAATTAAACAAAGGCCAAGAAAGAGCAGTAAGAGTATGTTAAAAATAATATCAGCTATGACAATACAATAAATAATATTAATAAAGAAAGGATCGGGATGCAATAAACAAAATAAAACAAAGGGGGCAGAGTACATTATATAAATAAAGACATTATATATATATATATATATATATATATATATACATACACGTATACATGTACACTTACCTACTTGTACATATAAGTACAACTGAAAGAGAGAGAGAGAGAGAGAGAGAGAGAGAGAGAGAGAGAGAGAGGAGAGAGAGAGAAGAGAGAGAGAGAGAGACAGAGAGACAGAGACAGAGACAGAGACAGGAGAGAGGAGAGAGAGAGAGAGGAGAGAGAGACGAGAGAGAGAGACAGAGAGAGAGAGAGGAGAGAGAGAGACGAGAGAGAGAGAGAGAGAGGAGAGAGAGAGAGAGAGAGAGAGAGAGAGAGAGAGAGAGAGAGAGAGTGAGAGAGAGAGAAAGAGAAAGAGAGATGAGAGAGAGAGGGGTCATCATCTGGGTAACTGAATACATTGCAGATATATGCCATTTACATGAACAATAAGCAAATGGAATTATTATTATAATAGCTTAAATAAGTAATCTTGGTAGCAGCTTTTGAATGATGCCAAGGAATTCTTTGTTTTAATGCCATCAGGAATTTCGTTCCATTGTTTACCGCCTGAATATATAAGAGAAGTCATATACAGATCAGTTAGACGGGAATAGGACGGGAGAGAGGGGAGAGAGAGAGAGAGAGAGGAGAGAGAGAGAGAGAGAGAGAGAGAGAGAGAGAGAAGAGAGTGTGTGTGTGTGTGTGTGTGTGTGTGTGCATGCGTGCGTGCATAGTATGAGTATGTGTGTTCGTGTTTTTGTTTGTCTGTCTGTTGTTGTTGTTGCTCTTGCTGTTGTTGTTGATGTTGTTGTTATTGTTGTTGTTGACATTGCTGTTGTTGTTGTGTTAAGAGTCAGAAAATCATGAATCTATTTGTACATTATCAGAAGAAACTGAATTTTTCTAATTCTGAAAGAAACATGTTACATTATTGTATACAAAAAAGTGTTAAGCAGGTGTGTTGTTCACTCGACGACACACATTTATTGTTGTCTGACAGCAGCAGTCTGGCATAAGACTATGACACAGTCCCCACGACCTTCACCAAACAGAAGGCTGACACAAATAGTGCCTATGACCTGATCCAATGATATCCAATATTGTCACTTGATAGGAAATAAAGTATAATACTGTGTTTCACAGTCACAATTTAGTTCCGTTTGGTCGTGTCTTTGGGCACAAAATTCCTCCACTAGTCAAATGATAGCTCATAAGACGACCGTGGAGTGGGTTATTCCAAGTGCCAGATGGGAACCAGTCAATTGAACCATTTGAGCATAAAAAGCAAGTATACAAAAAGAAAGAGACTTCCGGGACATTCCCCATCACTCTGGGTCAGTGGTAAAGAGAAATGTTCTGATATGTCATCCAAATATTTTGATCAAACTGGTCTAATTTCGGCAGAATACCAACATTTCATCAGATGATAATATCCAAGCTGTAGAAGCTCCAATCTCCAGTCTGAAGTATCCATTATAATCCTAACCATACAGCATGCACATGCAGCACCTTAATGTTATCATTGAATAAGCAAATACATACAGATTAGCTCAAATCTTCTGCTGATTATTCCAGCCGAGAAGCCAGTGCCAGATCACAACATAGCTTTGTAGCAGTGTGAAAAAAGAGGTGGAATAGAAAGCACTCCCTAACCAGGAGGAAACATCCCAATCAATACAGTGATGGGGGCCGAGGGTTTCAACACCAAGCTTCTCTTTCATCCTTTCCTCCGTTCTCTCCGGCAGCAAGCCAGCAATCATGTCGTCTGGCCTACAAAGCCAGTGAATGGGTCTTCGCCCAAGAGTTGTAAAGCGAAAGAAACTGCAACCAGGCATAGCAGGTTATTTGGTTGTTAAATCAATCCAATGATTATTTGTGCGCTTGTGCACGAGGCTGAGAAGTGTCGTTTAACTGCTACAGGAAACAAAGTGCTCTCATATGTAAAACAGTGCATCCTCTCTCTCTCTCTCTCTCTCTCTCTCTCTCTCTCTCTCTCTCTCTCTCTCTCTTATGTGTGTCTGTGTGTGTGTGTGTGTGTGTGTGTGTGTGTGTGTGAGTGAGTGAGTGAGTGAGTGTGTGTGTGTGTGTGTGTGTGTGTGTGTGTGTGTGTGTGTGTGTGGTGTGTGTGTGTGTTTGAGAGAGACAGACAGACAGAGACAGAGAGACAGAGAGAGCGAGAGATAGCATTTGCATGCGTGCGTGCATACGTATGAGTATGTGTGTGTTCGTGTGTTCGTGTGTTTGTTTGTTTGTTTGTTGTTGTTGTTGTTGTCATTGCCGTTGTTGTTGTGTTAAGAGTCAGAAAATCATGAACCTCTTTGTACATTATCAGAAGAAACTGATTTATTTGTAATTCTGAAAGAAAAATGTTATATTATTTTATATAAAAAAAAGTGTTAAGCAGGTGTGTTGTTCACCCGATGACACACACTTATTCTCGTCTGACAGCAGCAGTCTGGCATAAGACCATGACACAGTCCCAACGACCTTCATCAAACAGAAGACTGACACAAATAGTCCCTATGGTCTGATCCAATGATACCCAATATCATCACTTGATTGGGAAAAAAACAGTCACAATTTAGATTCCTTTGGTCTTGTCTTTGGACACAAAATTCCTCCACCAATCAAATGATAGCTCATAAGAAGAGTGTGGAGCGGGTTATTCCAAGTGCTTTATGGGAACCAGTCAATTGAACCATTTGAGCATAAAAATCAAGTATACAAAAAGACAGAGATTTCCAGAACATTCCCCATCACTCTGGGTCGACGGCAAAGAGACATTTGCTGACATGTCATCCGAATATTTTGATCAAAGTGGTCTAATTTGAGCAGAACACCAACGTTTCATCAGATGCTATTATCCAAGCTGTAGAAGCTCCAATCTCCAGTCTGAAGTATCCATTATAATCCTAACCATACAGCATGCACATACAGCATCTCAATGTTATCATTGAATAAGCAAATGCATGCAGGTTAGCTCAAATCTTCTGCTGATTATTCCAGCCGAGAAGCCAATGCCACATCACAACATAGCTTTGTAGCAGTGTGAAAAAAGAGGTGGAATAGAAAACACTCCCTAACCAGGAGGAAACATCCCAATCAATACAGTGATGGGGGCCGAGGGTTTCAACACCAAGCTTCTCTTTCATCCTTTCCTCCGTTCTCTCCGGCAGGAAGCCAGCAATCATGTCGTCTGGCCTACAAAGCCGTGAATGGGTCTTCACCCAAGAGTTGTCAAGTGGAACAAATTGCAACCAGGCGTAGCAGATTATTTGGTTGTTAAATCAAGCCAATGATTATTCGTGCACTTGTGCACGAGGCTGAGAACTGTAGTTTAACTGCTACAGGAAACAAAGTGCTCTCACATGTAAAGCAGTGCATCTCTGTCTGTCTGTCTGTCTGTCTGTCTGTCTGTCTCTCTCTTTCTGTGTGTGTGTGTGTGTGTGTGTGTGTGTGTGTGTGTGTGTGTGTGTGTGTGTGTGTGTGTGTGTGTGTGTGTGTGTGTGAGAGACAGAGACAGAGAGGGAGAGAGAGAGAGATAGTATGTTTGCGTGCATTCATATGAGTATGTGTGTTTGTGTGTTTCTTTGTTGTTGTTGTTGTTGTTGTTGTTTGTGCTGTTGTTGTTGTTGTTATTGTTGTTGTTTTCATTGCTGTTGTTGTTGTTGTGTTAACAGTCAGAAAATCATGAAGCTCTTTGTACATTATCAGAAGAAACTGCATTTTTCTAATTATGAAAGAAAAATGTTACATTATTTATACAAAAAAGTGTTAAGCAGGTGTGTTGTTCACTCGACGACACACATTTATTGTTGTCTGACATGAGCAGTCTGGCATAAGACTATGACACAATCCCTGCGACCTTCACCAAACAGAAGACTGACGCAAATAGTCCCTCCCTATGGCCTGATTCAATGATATCCAATAATATCACTTGATTGGAAAAAAGTATAATACTGTGTTTCACAGTCACAATTTAGTTTCCTTTGATCGTATCTTTGGACACAAAATTCCTCCACCAGTCAAATGATAGCTCATAAGAAGAGTGTGGGGTGGGTTATTCAAAGTATCAGATGACGACCAGTCAATTGAACCATTTGAGCATAAGAATGAAGTATACACAAAGAAAGACTTCCGGGACATTCCCCATCACTGTGGGTCAACGGTAAAGAGACATTTGCTGACATGTCGTCCCAATATTTTGATCAAGCTGGTCTAATTTGAGCAGAATACCAACATTTCATCAGATGATATTATCCAGGCTGTAGAAACTCCAATCTCCAGTCTGAAGTATCCATTATAATCCTAACCATACAACATGCACATACAACATCTCAATGTTATCATTGAATAAGCAAATGCATGCAGATTAGCTCAAATCTTCTGCTGATTATTCCAGCCGAGAAGCCAGTGCCAGATCACCACATAGCTTTGTAGCAATGTGAAAAAAGAGGTGGAATAGGAAGAACTCCCTAACCAGGAGGAAACATCCCAATCAATACAGTGATGGGGGCCGAGGGTTTCAACACCAGGCTTCTCTTTCACCCTTTCCTCCATTCTCTCCGGCAGCAGCAATCATGTCGTCTGGCCTACAAAGCCAGTGAATGGGTCTTCGTCCAAGAGTTGTCAAGTGGAACAAATTGCAGCCAGGCGTAGCAGGTTATTTGGTTGTTAAATCAATCCAATGATTATTCGTGCGCTTGTGCACGGGCCGAGAACTGTCGTTTAACTGCTACAGGAAACAAAGTGCTCTCATACGTAAAGCAGTGTGTGCGCGTGTGTGCGTGCGAATGTGTGTGTGTGTGTGTGTTGTGTGTGTGTGTGTGTGTGTGTGTGTGTGTGTGTGTGTGTGTGTGTGTTGTTGTTGTTGTTGTTGTTGTTGTTGTTGTGGTTGTTGTGGTTATTATTGCTGTTGTTGCTGGGTTTTTTTTTAAGACTCAGAGTGTGGTGAATCCCGTCGGACATTACCGGAAGACAATGAAATCTGAACCAATATGTAATGCTGCTTTATACAACAAATGTGCTTAGCAGGTGTGTTTTGTCTCCCTTGATGACACTCATGTATTCTTGTGTGACACATAATTATATTCTGGTATAAACTATCCTGCAGAGGCGTCAACATTACGTCAGCTTGACAACGACTGGCAGCCATTTCACTGCATTTCACTCATTGCATGATCTTTTTGCTGTCTTACCTGTCTGGCCTCTTCAGTGGCATTACTTACAAGGAGCTCAGTTCGGCCTTCACAAATACAGCCAGACCCAACCACTTCCTTCCAACGACAGTCCCCGTGCCTTGATACGAAAAACTGTGATACAAACAGTCTCCATTATCCAGACGGGAAACTCTGACACAACCTCACCATAAGCGTTGACGTGAGAAAACAAAATGTGCAGAGCTTTCAATGAAAGGAGGACCTGGACAGCCCTGGAATTTCCGTCTGTATTTTTGTCTGATCTGTGAGGATGAGGATGGTTCCTATGATACTACCGAGTTCAATTCTGATGAGGGGCTGTATGACTAGGCTTTCCTTTTTGCTTTGTTTTCTCATGATCTATCCCAGCGTCGACCTAGCTGGGAACATCGATTAAGAGAACGGCACTCGACTCTATGGTTTCAGTCTTCCCATTTGAATCTATAGCACACTCAGCCACTCTGTCTAGGAATCAACTGAGGCAGACCCACCCCCACCCCCTTCAAACCCTGCTCCCTCTCCTCCATGTTTTGCCTCTGATTGGAACCTCCGACCTTCCCACTCGCCCACACCGTCATGAGTTGCTGACACACGACTGATTCTAATCATCACCCGTTGTTCAACAGTTGAAGAGTAGCTCTCAGAGCTCTTTGACACTCAGTTCATGAATAAGATTTGGAATAAACCGTGTGATACGATGCTTAGCATCACTTTTTTTTATTAAACAAAAATATATCGTCGGCGTGTGAGCTAGACAATTCTGTAGGATCAAGAATAGTGGACGCATGAAATGTAATAATGACTGTGGGGGGTGGGGTGGGGGTAGGAGGCGAGGAACTACCAATAGTATCCTTATGTTGAAAGACCTAAATCACGTACCCCAGCGCTATCAAGCAAGAGAGATGATTATAATCATACAGCAGTCGAGAGAAGTTCAGAGCTAGTCGCCAGAATCAAGTTTTCGTCAGTCGAGCAAATATTGAAAATGTGGTCTATGGTTACCAGGCAACAGATTTGAAAGGGAAGTAAATGAATACGATTCACAGCCAAACACTGTGCTAGACATGCGAGGGATTAGCCAGACGATGCATCAGAGCTATCCCATTTCCCAAAGAGTGGAATTTGGCACAAATAGTTTCTGAAACTGCCCGATTATTTTCTACCGTTATGCATGTGCCACGTAGAGAGCGATCATCTCGTAAGTTTCTTTTGGTCATCAAAGTAGAAGGTGCAATACACACACAACAACCGGTTAACGAATAGAGCCCTGATTTCCTTACTGGTCCCTTACTTGTGTTCTGTGTAATATCTGTGTATGCTGTTAAGAGTGAGCATCAGTAACTATGATGCACCCACATAATTTTCAGACAGATCAAGATGGTATGACTTTTGAACGACACGCAGATGAAGGAATGTGATCAGGGACTGTTACTTGCACACACACACACACACACACACACACACACACACACACACACACACACACACACACACACACATACACGCGCGCGCGCGCGCGCGCGCTAACCAAACCCACACATGAATACACGCACACGCGCGCACGCACACACTTAGACACACACACATACGCGCACACACACACAAACACACACACACGCGCGCGCGCGCGTGCACGCACACGCACATGCACGAACACACACACATATGCACGCACGCACACACGCGCCCTCGCGTACACACACACACACACACACACACACACACACACACACACACACACACACACACACACACACGCACGCACGCACGCACGCACACACACGCACACACACACACACACACACACACACACACACACACACACACACACACACACACACATAAAAGGCTAAACGTCAGTTGATTCTTGCGTACACGGTTAATTAGAGCCGAGTGACCCAAAGCGATAAAAAGCAACACCCATTTTTGTACTGTTTAAAACTAACGGATCCTCTATAACCAGACGGTCCTGTTTGGTCAGAGAACCGGACTGCAGATAGGACGGATGTGGTGGCTCCTACGTAAGGGAGCCCTCGCTCACTGGCTTCGAGAGAAAGCAATAACTAGAGTCAGTAGAGGGCGTAGTTAGTGTTGTTTGGCGTCCGATGGATCAGAACGGGCACCCTGAACATCTCCGAGTGTAGTGCAGTGTCTCCTCTGGTGGGTTGCCTTGGTACAACTTAATATCGACTGGTCCCTGCAGATTACCAGTGCTGGGGAAGCTCCGGGACAACTAAGATATGGGTGCACGTGGAGAACCGAAATACCAGGCATAGGAGTAATGCCCTAGAGAGGGCGTACACGATGAGTAAGACCCCCCCCCCCTTCCCCCTGTTTTGTTGTCCCCGAGGGGATGGACTCAGGGTGTGTTTTCTGTTTAAACGATAGAGTGATTTATGATCAAAATTCACCCCTACCCTGTCCCTAATTAGTGGTGGAAGGAGTAACTTTTCGGTAGTAGTTACTGAAAAAAAAGTTCTTGGGTTGCTGAGGAATGGCTAAAGTGTAACTTTCCCTGGGCTTACGTACTTGAAAGTGTGCTCCATGTGACAGACAGAAATAGGTCAACCATGAAAATTTTAATGATGTGGGAACAAAAAATATACTGACACATTTTAAATGCAATTTCACACACAAACTGCTGCACTCGATACAATATTATAATATTCAAATTATTTTCTATATCAGAGAGGTAATCTGAGTTCGCATGAACTGGATTTTACACCTTATTTCTCCTCATCACCTGTGGATGGCTTAGGGCTGCTTTTGCCCATAGGCTTTTTATTGTTGCTTTCTGGTGGGAGTAGGTGGACTTAGCTCATTAAATGTTGCCCGGTTGGAGGGGCTGAGGGATGTCTCTCCTGTCTGTTGCCATCACCACTTGACGTTGGGACCAGCCTGCTAGTCGGCTGTCCACATGGCCCCGCGATGGTGGGGATTCTCATTCCGCGCTAGGCCAGTTGTGGATATGGTACATCCTGTGAAATTTAAAGAACGTGATGTGTAGGAACAACAAACAGACTGACACAATGTGCAATTTCACACACACAGAAATGCTTTGGATACAAGAATGAAATACATATGAGCTCCTGTGGGAAGGACAACTCACTCTTGCCCCTTGAACAAACGAAAGTCTTGATGACAAGGGTCTGCGAAACATTGTGATTTTAATGGAATGATTGTTTTTCAGAATCAACATATTATGATCAGAACAGTAATATGTCATAATTGTGAAGTAGAAACACTGAAAAGATAATTTCTGTAATCTTTCTTCTTTAATTTAACCGCTTCCACATTGCCTCAAAGGTCTAAGTTAAATTGATGCAAAACCATCTCTGCGTCCACACCCCATTTTGCGCATAGTCGTCTGACCAGCCAACATAGTCGTCTGACCAGCCAACATAGTCGTCTGACCAGCCAACATAGTCGTCTGACCAGCCAACACTGGAAACGACAACGACAGCCTCCTGGCAACGTGATGCAGTGGATGGAACAACCATCGATCTGAAAGGTACCAGCAGCTGTAGGCTTGTGGTCATCCCTTGGCGCTGTGCCCTGAATCCTCAGTGGTAGACAGAGGAAATGAGAAATCATGGCTTCGTAAAATCAGGCTCGTGGTGCTAAAGTATGTGATCAGGAAGCGTCTGAAAATTCTAGTTGTCTTGTTATAAATCATACGGGGGATTCTACATGATTCATCAGATTGCCTGTGGTCAGCCGGAATAGATAAACAATAATGAGAAATGCGTAGAATAATTCACAAGATGCTTGGAAAAAACATTTCTGATCTTTCAGAATCGAATCTTGAGCGCATCTCGATCTTATTGTCGTTGTTGCTGTCGTTGTAGTTGTAGTTGTTGTTGTTGTTGATGATGATGATGATGATGATGATGATGATGATGAGGAGGAGGAGGAGGGGAGGAGGAGGAGGATGCTGTTGTTGTTTTGTAATCTTCATGCCATACCGACTCCCCAGTTTGAAGATCAGAGTCAGAATGCATGTCATGACAAAGTTGGAAGATTTTCAAAAGAGATATATTCTTCCAGAGTTATGTTACAAAAAGCATTCAAATAATGACCTAAATAATGAATAGTCCGGCAAAGAAAAAAATGCATTGTAAGGTATATAAGCGGGCCCAGGTAGAATAGCTCATCATTCTGCAGCCATATAATGACGCGTAGTGTCTTTCAGCTTTAAATACGTGAACACAAATAATTCTTGTTGAAGATGATTTTCCCAGATTGCTTACTCTTTTCTTTTCGTAACTTCACAGTTAGTTTACAAAACAACATATTCTTTGAAACATGTACTTTTATATAGATTTTCTGTTACAAATAAACAGACTCAAACGATCAAATGTACAAAATTAAAGTTTTCTGTAATATAATTTCAATCATCAGATCATTTACTCTCCAAAAGATACCGAAAATATAGAAATTTGATTCATTAACCCAAACTGTGTAATTCAAAACCATCTTCCAATACCAGCTGGTTTTACTATCTCACTTACCATATTCTAGTGACACGATCCAATGAATACGAGTCTGGAACTATCTGAAAAACAAGCGACGGCAACGTTCGTCACTAACTTCAATTGGATGTTCACCAGTAAACAAGTTTGCTCACTTCAGTTTTTGCTTTACGTTTGTTTTAAGCGCCTGCAGTAGTACGTAGTGACATGAGAATCTAACCTCCAGCTGATCGCCGTATAACACAAATAACCGACGTCTTTGGACAAGTTCGTGTGTCTATAATCATGTCTGTCAAAACACCCTAGAAGTTTGTACTGGTTATATTTTACAAGTCGGCTTACTGTAGACAGTGATAAACGTTTTTTTCGCAGATCGAAAAGTGTGTGTGTGTGTGTGTGTGTGTGTGTGTGTGTGTGTGTGTGTGTGTGTGTGTGTGTGTGTGTGTGTGTGTGTGTTCCCCAGACTTTTTTTTTTAAATTCAAATAAGTCTACACAATACAACACATTAGAATAGAATAGTGTTCCCCAGACTTTGTTTCACTTCACTCCTCTGCTGCTCTACCTCCTCTAGAAACACAGTATGCAGCCCACGTAACAAGCTCATTTCTACTTGAAACTCCGTGTATTGTAATAAAGCTTTTATTTTTCTCTTGAAACTGAGTAAATTGTTCACGTGATAAGCCTATTTCCTCTTGGAGCTCAGTGAATGTTCACGTAACAAGCCCGTTTTCTGTTGAAACTTAGTATTGCTCACGTAATAAGCTTGCCTATATCCTCTTGAAGCTTAATGAAATTTTTCAGGTTACAAATCTATTTCCTCTTGAGACTTAGTGTGTTACCTACATAACAAGCTAACTTCTTCTTGAATGCTGTAGCGTCTAACAAGTCCATTTAGCAAGCCTATTTCTTTCTAACTCTGCATGTTTTGCCAATACACCGAGTATTTCTTTGTAAAAATCAGTCTATTGCCCATGTAACAGTTTCATAACTCTCAGTGTATTGTCCACTTCTTCCTAAAACTCACTGGATAGTCCACGTAACAAGTCACTTCTTCCTGATACTCAGTGTCTTGTATACATAACAAAGCCACTTTTTCTTCCTCAAGCTCAGTGTAATGTTCACGAAACAAGCCCGCTTCTTTCTGAAACTCAGCGTTTTGTCCACAAAACAGATGAATGTCTTCCTGAAGTGTAGTGTAATGTCAACGTAAAAAGCTCACTTTCTCCTGAAACCTAAAACATTGCACGCTTCTTCCTTGTTGTCATCCATCTTTTAGTGTTGCTTGAACTGTTCAAGAAAGTCTTCCGTGGCATGAACATCGGAAAGCAATGGGGTCTAATGCTGATCTCTTCAGGCAGAACATCGGAAAGCAATGGGGTCTCATGCTGATCTCTTCAGGCAGAATCGGAAATTCGATGGGATGGAAAGGAAGCTTGCGCTGTTGACTTATTCACACTCCACAGCCTATCTTAAGAAGATGGGTTGAAGGGTGCAGAGAGAGAGAGAGAGAGAGAGAGAGAGAGAGAGAGAGAGAGAGAGAGAGAGAGAGAGAGAGAGAGAGAGAGAGAGAGATTAGGAGAAGGAATACAAAAAAGTCACCTCAACAACCCTTAGAAAAAGGCAAAGAAATACCATTGCAATAACATAGTTTGAAAGACGAAAGAAGTAAGCGTATTTTCTTTTTATTTTGGAGAGAGAGAGAGAGAGAGAGAGAGAGAGAGAGAGAGAGAGAGAGAGAGAGAGAGAGAGAGAGAGAGAGAGAGAGAGGGCAGCTGGGGAATGCGTTGGGAGGTTGTTTGAATGAAAAAGCGCTCTTTTTTTACTGCTGGTCCTCGTAGTGATATTCGTGTGTGTGTGTGTGTGTGTGTGTGTGTGTGTGTGTGTGTGTGTGTGTGTGTGTGTGTGGTGTGTGTGTGTGTGTGTGTGTGTGTGTGTGTGTGTGTGTGTGTGTGTGGTGTGGATGTGTGCGCGCGCGCGGTGTTGTGTGGGGTGTGTGTGTGTGTGTGTGTGTGTGTGTGTGTGTGTGTGTGTGTGTGTGTGTGTGTGTGTGTGTGTGTGTGTGTGTGTGTGTGTGTGTTGTGTGTGTGTGTGTGTGTGTGTCAGTACAACCTTGAGTTAATCTGACAATAAATTGGTTTCAGTCAGTCAGTGTGTGTGTGCGCGCGCGCGCGCGCGCGCGTGTGTGTGTGTGTGTGTGTGTGTGTGTTCCATAGGATTGAACCTCTCAAATGTCAATGGACAAAGCAATAATGTGATAGTTATCATAAGGGAGAGGCCATTGCTCTAAAGTCATCCTCTCTCTGCAGGCTCCAATGTGTAAAAAAAAAAAAAAAAGTGATCACAATCACTGCACCATTCCAGAAGAAAAATACACAGACACTTAGCCAGACAGTGTGGCAGACAGAACACGTTTCAAAAGCAATCCTCCTAAGAAATGGGAGCGCAGTTTGGCAATCAAACGCCAGTTGCTGGCTGTTTTTATTTTATAAGTTGTATGAAACGAAGATGAATGTACCAGCCCAGTATTTTGATTCCGCGTCAATAAACGGTTAATTCAGTATGTGAGCAAACAAGCTACAGTGACTGTGAAAGAATTTGCTGAGGTACATTTACATGCATGAGCAGCCTCCCCCCCCCCCCCCAGCCACAATTCTTCTGTCTCTACTTTTATCCACCCTCTTCACCCTCCAAACAAACCGACATCCACTACCATCACACACACACACACACACACACACACACACACACACACACACACACACACACACACACACACACACACACACACACACACACACACACACACACACACACACACAATACACACGTGCGCGCACGGCATACTCATTCTCACAAATCTCATGTGAAAAAAATAAAAAGAGTGAGGAAGAGTAAATAACAAACAAGAAGGGTAACTCTTGCTACCATGATGAAATATACACCCATAACTCTAAACGATTGCTGCCTAAAGCAAAATTCGGTATATTCAAAAGCTGAAAATGACGCAACGTTAGCAAACAACCATTTGAACGCACACACCCAGTATGTGAGGAGCCGCAAATCTTAAGTGTTGAACTGTTTCAGACATATTCACGGTCTGACTCTCATTTAAGTCCTTACAATAACCACAAGGCCAAGGATGCCAGAGACTTAAAGACTGAATGTCCATCAAAAGTACATGTAACCGGTTCCTTTCAGGCTAGAACTCATGCGTGACCAGTCACAGTTCTATATCCTATATCCATGGAAGTTCTGAACAGAGATCATTGTCTCAATGACAAACTTTACTACCAGGTATTCTCAGTGTTGTTTTCTGGGTCTAGTTGGTTGTTTGTATGTCATACTTCGTCTGAACAGTGGGAACAAACGTTATCAGCAGCTTGTGCAGTTTTCCTCACCAGTCCATATTCTCTCTCTCTCTCTCTCTCTCTCTCTCTCTCTCTCTCTCTCTCTCTCTCTCTCTCTCTCTCTCTGTCAAACACACACAACCACACACAACCACACACACATGTATACGCATACACCCACACACCCACTCACCCACACCCACACCCACACACACACACACACACACACACACACATGCAGAGAGAGAGAGAGAGAGAGAGAGAGAGAGAGAGAGA
The DNA here is from genome assembly GCA_033310375.1 of Conus canariensis. Classification (NCBI taxonomy): domain Eukaryota; kingdom Metazoa; phylum Mollusca; class Gastropoda; order Neogastropoda; family Conidae; genus Conus; species Conus canariensis. Next base: position 5,904,854 of record CM065720.1, read on the forward strand.
GAGAGAGAGAGAGAGAGAGAGAGAGAATATAGAGCCAAGTGTTGGCAGTCACAGATCCTTCCACTGATTGCCTTGCACATATTCCCTCCACGCCTTCCCATGCCCAGCAGAATGGAGAAGTGACTGCAGTCTGCAGAGGGCTGACACGGTGTCACATCATGCTGGAGCACGCAGACGACACAGCATGCTGCCAGCCTGCCCTCCCCCAGGGACATCGAGGGGGCCACCACAGGAAGGGTCACTGCCACCGGCTACTTCTGAATATTCATCTGGAACACTGACCAGAAGCGGTGATCCAGTCCCCAGCCTGCTGAAGATGGAGTGGGTGTCAGGGGAGTGGTGAAGAGATGGTGGGGGTTGGAGGGGCACTGTTCTCCAGTACAACTAGAAGTGGTAGGGGTCACCCGCTGGCTGCTTTTCTTCTCCCACCTTCCTCTCCCGTCACACCTCCCCTCCCACCCCTCACTCCTGTGCCCAAGCCTTTCCTTTCAATCCAAACGAAGAGTCAAGCAGGGAAGTCATAGACATTGTCTGGCCAACTGACAGCGCTACCAAGAATGGAATGGCTGCACATGACACGTTAGTGACTGAGTGGGTGGTCACGTTTTGCTTTTTGCTTCGTTTTGGTGGTCTTGTGTCTGCATTCTGTATTCTAAACAACTTCATGTTTTTCTCATTTTCCTGCTTTGTTGAGTTTGTTGACTGATTCAGTCATCCCTTCACTGATTCATTGTTTTCTTGATATTTTGTTTATGGACAGGATATACGACATATAGAAAATATGTCAGCCATAAAGTGGACATATTGTCATTACCTCCCCATATTCTTAGACACTCCCTCTCCCCACCTGTATGTAGTTTAACCTGTCATTTCATCGCATGTTCATTTACTCCCACTCTACCCTCCTCACTCACTCGGGGATCCTCCTCATCCCTTTCTGCTGCTGTTGCTGCTGCTGCTGCTGTTTAATTGATTTATGTGTTCAAGTACCTACAAGGCTATTTACAGAACGAGTAACTGATTTCATTTCTTTCCAACGGCGTCATTACTTTAATGGAATACATGACTGGATATCTGTCCAAGGCGATGCCTTGTTTTGCCACCCGATGTAAGTGGTAACTTTGAAATTAGAATAAAATAACAAAAAAAATTCTTAAATGTTACCAGATGATTTTATAGTTCCTATCATGTTAAATCCCTCCCTCCCTCCCTCCCTCTCTCTCTCTCTCTCTCTCTCTCTCTCTCTCTCTAACACACACACATCACATGTACACACAAGCGCGCGCGCACACACACACACACACACACACACACACACACACACACACACACACAAAACACACACACACACAAACACACACACACACACACACACACACACACACACACACACACACATACACACATGCATGTGCGCACATACACAGAAACATTCAGATGGGCAGACAAACAGACAGACAGACAAAGACACGCAGACAGACATATAGAGATAGCACAGAGAGAGAGCCAAGTGCTGGCAGCCAGTCACAGACTCTTTCACTGATCGTCCTCTACGTCTTCCTTCCACGTCTTCCCATGTCCAGCACAGTGCCTGCAGTCTGCAGAGGACTGACATGGTGCCACATCATGCTGGAGCATGCAGACAACACAGCCTGCTGCCAGCCTGCCCTCCCCCCCAGGGACATCGAGGGGGCCACCACAGGAAGGGTCACTGCCACCGGCTACTTCTGAATATTCATCTGGAAGACTGACCAGAAGTGGTGGACCAGTCCCCAGCCTGCTAAAGATGGAGTGGGTGTCAGGGGAGTGGTGAAGAGATGGTGGGGGTTGGAGGGGCACTGTTCTCCAGTACAGCTAGAAGTGGGTGTCAGGGGAGTGGTGAAGAGATGGTGGGGGCTGTAGTGGTACTGTTCTCCAGTACAGCTAGAAGTGGTAGGGGTCACCCGCTGGCTGGCTTTCTTCTCCCGCCTTCCTCTCCTGTCACCTCCACCACCCACCCACTCCCCAGCCTATGCTCCTAGCCCTTCACTCCACTCTGTCACAAAGGGTCAAACGAGGAAGTCATACACATTTTCTGGCCATTTGACTGAGCTATGAAAAGGGAATGTCTGCACATGACACGTTGGCGATTCAGTGGGCTGGTCAAGTGTTGGGTTTTGCTTCATCTCGATGGTCTTCTGTCTGGCAACGAGCATTCTAAGCAACTTCACGTTTCTCTCATTCTGCTTCATGCTTGAGCCTGTTGATTGATTCAGTCGTACTTTCACTAATCCATTTATTTCTTCATCTTTACAACATAGGATAGGATATACCATACACGGCAAATGTAAGCCATAAGGTGAATTCTCTATCATCATCTCCCCATTTTCCTAGATGTTCACTCATTGCATTTGTATCTTAATTAGCTTGTCATTTTATGCTCATATACTTCGATTACCCTCCCCACCCCTGTACTCTCACAGATATCCTCCCCATCCCCTTCGGCTGTGCTTCATTGATTTATGTCTTGAAGTATCTATAAGGCTATGCATTGTTGTTTGGTGGATAACAGAACAAGTTAATGACTTTATTTCTTTCCAGTGGCTTCATTACTTTCATGAAACAAATGCCTGGATATCTGTCCATGATTATTCCTTTTTGCCACTAGACTTAAATGGGTTATCTGAAATAAAAAAAAAAAGTATTAAGTCTTCTTCACCTTAGCTTTTGCTTTTATGGTCCTCTCTCTCTCTCTCTCTCTCTCTCTCTCTCTCTCTCTCTCTCTCTCTCTCTCTCTCTCTCTCTTCTTATTCTTCATTTCTGTTTTGTTTGTGTTTGCTTGTGCCCACCCACTAGCCCCACCCAACTCCCCACCAGATGAAGTGATCGACCCTGAAGATAATTCTTGATTAATCTGGCCAGCACAGCTGGGCAGACCTCCATATCTCTCCCGTGACGTCACACTGCTAAACTACCTGGGGGGGGGGGGGGGGGGGGGGGGGGGGGGGGGGGTTGATGAGCTAATTCGCTTCATGCACACCAACAATATAACGTAGCGGCTAGATACGAATCACTGCTTTAGTTCTTACGACACACGCATATATTTGTCTACCGGTAGGCTCCCTCTCGCGGTAGTCTGGCAATCATGTTCGTTCACTCTGGTGAAAAATAGATTGTCTCCTGCACACCGCCAGATAACTCTCTCTCTCTCTCTCTCTCTCTCTCTCTCTCTCTCTCTCTCTCTCTCTCTCTCTCTCTTCTCTCTCTCTTCTCTCCATCCCTCCCTCCCTCCTTTCATAAGTCAGAGAGCGAGACAGGACGGCCTGGGTAGTCAGCCTGCCATATAATGTAACTGCTGGAGGAAGAAGTAACTGCACAGACATCTGTCCTGCAATACAGAGAGAGAGAGAGAGAGAGAGAGAGAGAGAGAGAGAGAGAGAGAGAGAGAGAGAGAGAGCAAAGCGAAAAACATGACCGCAAAACAAACCTTGGTGTGTTTGCATGGTGCCTGAGGGGACTGTAGAGGAAGTTGACCCAACTATTATTTGTCTGAGGAAATAATGGTGGACACGTTGCCAGCACAATATAAAATGTTTTCCAAATTTATCTGTAAGGTTTTTTTGATGGCCAAACATTACATATCTCTATTATTCAATAACCCCAGCTCTTTCCTCTTTACAGTCATTGCGCAAGAGCAACCACACACACACACACACACACACACACACACACACACACACACACACACACGCACGCACGCCACGCACGCACGCACACACGCACGCACTCACGAACGCACACACACACACACACACACACACACACACACACACACACACACACACACACACACACACTAATGTGTATACACACACGGCCGTATGCGCACTCTCAACTCTCTTACACACAGACACAGAGACACAGACACAGACACACGGCCATGAGCGCACTCTCAACTCTTGCACACACACACACACACACACACACACACACACACACACACACACACACACACACACACACACACATGCACGCTTTTATGCGAATGTTTGACCCAAGAGAGAGAGAGAGAGAGAGAGAGAGAGACAGACAGACAGACAGACAGACAGACAGACAGAGAGAGAGAGAGAGAGAGAGAGAGAGAGAGAGAACATGCGTGGTGTGTGTGTGTGTGGAGAGAGAGAGAGAGAGAGAGAGAGAGAGAGAGAGAGAGAGAGAGAGAGAGAGAGAGAGAGAGAGAGAGAGAGAGAGAGAGAGTTTCTCCCCTTGGAGGCGAGTGTCGGCCAGAAAGCCATATAGTGTTTCAGCGGACAAGTAATGAGAACAATTTTTCTCTTCTCAGACCCCACTTCTCTGGGGATCAGCTGGAACTAGAAATGCAATTCGCATTATCTTCGAGCTGGCAGGATTGGATTCAAGGAGATGGTGGGTGAAGTAGAGGTCAGGGAAGGGGCTGGGGGATGGGGAGGGAAGGGGAACGGGAGACGAGGGAGCAGGGTTGATGGTGGTTAGGAAATAGATGGACAAATTCGAACGGCAGTACAAATGACATTATTTTGTAGGTTTCAATCTGAGAAATGAATGGCTATATTCAAGCACGCGTTTCTGAATTATTCATAGGAGTGTTTGGGACAGAAATTGGAAACCAGTCGGGAACAGAATTGTCTTGAGAAGGCTTTTCGACTGGATCGATCTGGGGATTCACAGGGTGAGTAATGTGCCTGTAGTAGCCCGACATATCAACTCGACCATGTTGTGCGTACCCAGTGAAATGAAGCTTGACCTCGATTTGACCAGGGGATACCACTGGACTGTTGATGGAAGAAAACTTCTGCAGCAACTTCACTCTTCAGGTCACGAAATGTTTACTAATTCACATCTAACCCCTTTGTCCTGGCAAGCTTTCACTCCACTTAAAAATGGAATGGGGCGAACATTCTTGACATAAACGTCTATCCTCAAACTTGTTCTGTGGTTCTCATGTCCTCATTCATGTCAACTGACTGGACCATAAATGGCATCCTTCACCTTAAGTCTGTAAATTAGAATTGGCTTGTCAGAAAAAGGAAATAATCTCCCAAACTTTGTTTTTTTGTGCACTACGTATATAGTCTGAAGCAGCTGCATTATGCCGATAATGCGCAATGTGTGTTTGATTCTCCTTTTTTATGAGAACGATAGGGGAGAAGATATTGGTCATTATCAGCTGATGTTTGCGTTAACATCATGACTTAAATCAATACTTTTACAGCATGTGGTCAGATAAACACAAACATCTTCTGTCGTTTTCTGTGTGAAGACATTTCTGCTTTCATTGCTATACCACCAAAGCAAACAGCCAAGTAGCAATTACGCTTACAGAATCTGGTATTTCATGTCTGATAATTTTTCTTTGTCTTCTAATCTGCGCTTAATGTTGTCTACATTATGCTGACGTCACTAAGTGTCAAGTCTAGCGTCGTCTTAGACAGCACGTGATATTTCAACTGCATATTAGGCTGACACTTGTTTTTTTTTCCATTGACAGGCTAATAACAACACTTGAAGGAACACAATGCCAGAATGACTAAGAGAAGTAAGTCAGATGACCATTCCTTTTGCCTGTTGCAGGTCCGTTCTGTAGAAGTGTGCAGTGTGAGCTGGCAACAGCGTAAACTAGTTTTTTTTTCTCTTTTCTATTTTTGTTTATGTTTCCATGAATCTTCCAATGCATTAGCTTAATTTCATCAGTTTAAAACCCCCGCCAAGAGCTTGGCTTCTTTTTATCTGTGCACGCAGATCAACACTGATTCAATGTCATCAACTTCGCTCTCGAAGAGAATTGTTTCGAACAAGTTCTTTCGCCCTCGGCGGAATCTTGATTGAAACAATTTACGAAATCTTGCTTTAGATTTGAGCAAGGTTACTGTTTTTTACCCTTGTAACTGTCAGTGTTTGAAGCACATGCCACGTAACATGTCATACATTTGTTGTAATTTTGTGATTTTTGTTCTTTTCCGATCATATCGGAGGTCATTTCGCTTCTCCACTCTCATCAAAGAAATAGCTTGCAGGCGTGTTTGTTCAAGCTGATTCGTGTGAAAAAATACTTCACATTAATTATGATATTGAAATCCATGTTTGTGAGGTGACTCTTCCTTTTAGCGTGATGTGACAAAAGTTATTGCGGGGTGGCATTTTACCCCATGGCTGCCATTTTTGCCAAGATTATCTTTCAGGCTGAAAATTGTGAAAACAAATTACGCACACCCCTTTCATAAGGCAAGGTAAGTTTACTTCCTGTACAATGTCTCCAAATGTTTTAATACTACATAATAATAATTAATAATGTTTTTAATACTACAATCAACTAATTAACTGTTTTTAAGCACTTTCTCTTCATCGTTCTCCTTTCACTCCATACTATGTTGTCCTCGTCACTGTCCTATCCCTTCACATCATGCTGTCGTCGTCACTGTCCTATCCCTTCACATCATGCTGTCGTCATCACTGTCCTGTCCCTTCACATCAGGAAGTCTTCATCACTGTTCTATACATTCACATCATGCTGTCGTCGTCACTGTCCTATACATTCACATCATGCTGTCTTCATCACTGTCCTATACCTTCACATCATGCTGTCTTCATCACTGTCCTATACATTCACATCATGCTGTCTTCATCACTGTCCTATACCTTCACATCATGCTGTCTTCATCACTGTCCTGTACATTCACATCATGCTGTCTTCATCACTGTCCTATATATTCACATCATGCTGTCTTCATTCTTCTGCTCTCTTTCAAACAACATATCTCTAATGTGTGCAAGTCCTGCTACCTTGAACGTCGTAGAATCAGCTCAGTTCGCCGCTTCCTTACTCAAAATGCTCTGAAGACTGTAATCTGTGCTTTTGTCCTGTCTCGGTTCGACTATTGTAACTCCCTCCTTGCCGGTTGTCCCTTAATGCTCATCTCTAAACTTCAAAAAGTTCAGAACAATGCCGCCCGTCTGATCTCCCGCTCCTCTAGATCTGATCACATATCACCAATTCTGTCATCCTTACACTGGCTCCCAATTCAGTCTCGCATTGACTTTAAAGTTCTCCTCCTGGTTTTCAAATCACTGAATAATCTGGCTCCCTCCTACCTCTCTGACCTCCTCCATCTCTATGTTCCGTCTCGCAACTTACGCTCGTCCACCGATTCTCGTCTGCTTCGGCTTCCCTCCGCTCGCCTGAAAACTTCAGGCCAACGATCTTTCTTTACCAGGCACCTGCTCTATGGAACAGTCTCCCTTCTTTGCGTAACACGGACTCTTTAGAGACTTTTAAAACCGCTCTAAAGACACATCTTTTCCCTCGGACTGATTAACGATATCCACTTATCACTGTGCGCGTGTTCGCTGGTGTTGAACGCGCTCCTGTGTCTGTCTGCGTGTGAGAGTTTTTTTTTTTTTTTTTTTTTTTTCCGGCGGTGTGTGTGTGTGTGTGTGTGTGTGTGTGTGTGTGTGTGTGTGTGTGTGTGTGCGCGCGCGCGTGCGCGCGCGTGCGCTTTGAATTAGAATTAGAATTATAATTTTATCATGTTTTTTTTCTGTAATATGCGCTTTGGGCTCTTGCGAGGTAAAGCGCTCTATAAATATCCTTTTACATTACATTACATTCATCACTGTCCTATACATTCACATCATGCTGTCTTCATCACTGTCCTATACATTCACATCATGCTGTCTTCATCACTGTTCTCTGCATTCACACCATGCTAGTCTTCATCACCGTCCTATACCTTCAGATCATGCTAGTCTTCATTAATCATCTATCTCTCCACATCATGCTGTGTCCATCACTCTCCCCTCGCCCCATACCATGCTGTCTCCATCACTCTCCCCTCGCCCCATACCATGCTGTCTTCATCACTCTCCCCTCGCCTCATACCATGCTGTCTTCATCACTCTCCCCTCGCCTCATACCATGCTGTCTCCATCACTCTCCCCTCGCCCATACCATGCTGTCTCCGTCACTCTCCCCTCGCCCCATACCATGCTGTCTCCATCACTCTCCCCTCGCCCATACCATGCTGTGTCCATCACTCTCCCCTCGCCCCATACCATGCTGTGTCCATCACTCTCCCCTCGCCCCATACCATGCTGTGTCCATCACTCTCCCCTCGCCTCATACCATGCTGTCTCATTCACTCTCCCCTCGCCTCATACCATGCTGTCTCCATCACTCTCCCCTCGCCCCATACCATGCTGTGTCCATCACTCTCCCCTCGCCTCATACCATGCTGTCTCCATCACTCTCCCCTCGCCCCATACCATGCTGTCTCCATCACTCTCCCCTCGCCCCATACCATGCTGTCTCCATCACTCTCTTTTCTCTCCTCACAATGTTGTGTTTGCACCTCTCCTGTCGCTCCATGTGTACATGTTGAAGTAGTCTCAGCAATTCTCCTTTGTCATCGAGATGAATATTCAGCAACAGCGGACGGTGGTGATCCTTTGTGGTCTCCATCGCTCCCTCGAGAACCAAAGGGGCATTGTCCGTTATTGTATGCGTGGTTCTACGTGATCCATATCGCACGCTGCTTGTCTCTGGAGAGAGCAAGTCCTTCCTGACTTTCTACGGAAGAGCACAGGGTGCTTCAAATAGGGCTTTGAAGAGGGAAGACAGGTTGATGTCACGTGAAGACACTGTTCGTGTCCATTAGCTTCTTTGGAATGGGATGTTTATTCGCTGAATGTTCAGTTTACATTTGCATTTACATTTTACATGTACATTTTATATTTACATTTTACATTTACATTTATATTTGCATTTTACATTTGCATTTTACATTTACGTTTACATCTACATTTCACATTTACATTTTACATTTAGAAATGTGCAGTTTTGCAAATGTCATATTGAAATAAAGAGCAACTGTCGTACGTATTTACATTAACATCACGAGATCTTACAAGAAGTTAACATGTCGAGCTGTTTTCACATCTGTCCTGAAATAGCATTTCAGGTCGCCATACTTCCACGCCAGTTTGGGGTGTAGTGGATTCTTGGTTCGTACTCTTAGAGTCAGACTTAATGTCAACACACAGGAGATAGCCTGTTGTCTTCATTACTCTCTTATCCCTCTAAACCATGCGTTCCCCTAGCCGGCTTGTTGCCAGGCGACTCTTGGTTCGAGCTACTAGAGTCAGACTTGATGTCAACACACAGGAGATAGGCTGCTGTTTTCATTAATCTCTTATCCCTCTAAACCATGCGTTCCCTAACCGGCTTGTTGCCAGGCGACTCTTGGTTCGAGCTACTAGAGTCAGACTTGATGTCAACACACAGGAGATAGGCTGCTGTTTTCATTAATCTCTTATCCCTCTACACCATGCGTTCTTCATCATTCTCTTATTTCTCCACACCATGGCAGGAGAGTGAGGGGCGGAGACTACCTACTACCACTCTATTGTACATCCAAAACCACAACACATGAAGAATGTGACCGATGTGATGTTGATTGCCAGCATCCCTGAACGTGGTGATGTCTGACTGGAACGGTCAGCCACCAAACCCCAGGCCCCCACAGTGAGTAGACAGGGACATCAGGGACATTTAGTAATAGGATGTCTTGGCCCCAGTGGGCACACACACACACACACACACACACACACACACACACACACACACACACACACACACACACACACACACGCAGGCACACACACACACACGCGCGCAGCCCCCCCCCCCCCCCCCCCTCTTCTCAACACATTCATGTAATTCATTATAACACGGTTATGTCCGCCTCAGAGTGTGCAGCGGGGACATTCATTTGTCGACCACACGACTGAGTGGGTGTAGAAGATGGTGTCCTTAAGTGAAGGACTGCCTAGCGTAATGATGGGCCCGATGATTAAGTCCATTTGTTGTTGTTGTTGTTGTTGTTGTTGTTGTTGTTGTTGTTGTTGTTGTTGTTGTTGTTGTTGTCTTTTTTGTTTGATATAAATGTTGTTTGTTTTTTACTCTGGAATAGATGATTTGAAGTTAATGTCTGCTCGTCACACCTGCTTCCTTCCTGCTTCTTGAGTTTTATTTAATCATGTGTTTATTTTGTTTGTTCAGAGCGTTTCTAGACAAACAACAATTGAGGGTTTACCAACCGCCGTGGCGCAGGTGTTAGCATCATGACCTGCGGTATTGAAGGTCGTGGATTCAACGTTTCCTATCAGAACCAGTGACTTCTAGGGCATTTCGGCCCCGACGAGTTCCTACCCGGGGCTGAGTGTGATATGGGCTGAAGTGCGATGACTGGGACAGCACACTCGGGTTTCATCCACCAAATAGATGCTTCTGCATGAGAGTTGCTCAAAATGTCCAAACACTGCAGGTGTTTGTCTGTCTCGGGCCTGTTCATGCCGGTGTCGCGTGAAATCTGGGAACGTGATATCTGGGAAGGCTTCTCAGATATCAACAGATCTTTTGGGAACGCGTTCCCAGAATGTACTGTGATATCTGGGAAGGCCCGTGATGTCTGGGAACGTGGTCTTTCAGAGCTCAGAAGGGCAGAAAGAAGACGAAAAAAGAATGGATTTTCGAGATAAGGTAGGAAACAATTTATTTAGGTGCAATTGAGATCTTTGGCCTTCTTGTCACTTTTTTTTTCATTAATTTCTTGGCATGATTTTCACAAAGTTCCCAGATTTCACGATTGGAAGTTCAGGAAATCTGGGAACGCGTTCCCAGATATCACGGTTCCCAGATATTATACGACACCGGGATGTATTGTGAAAGTAGGCGTAGAGATCCTGTCATAAAGCCTCTGCAGAGAATGGAACTCTATCACGTCATTTTCATCATCCCCACCTTCATTGATCAGAACAGACAAGTATCACCATTCGGTGACTCTTCATGCCCTGTTTGCGTGGTGACCTTTTTGGATTTCTTTTTCTCTTCCAAGCCCATGGTGAGTTCGTGTTGAGGTAACTGGTATCAGCAAGTTTATTGGGACTGTCGTCGAATGGACGCAGTGACTCCAACCAGAGAGATACACTCACGCTGGCTCCAAGCCTAAGCAATTGGTGTCGTCGGTAGGAGGCTTAGTAGGTGGTGTCCTGCGTCTACGGGATCAGGCACCACTGAACACCAACGAAGTGCCTCGGCAGTAGCACAGTGTCTCCTCTGGTGTGTTGCTTCATGAAGACTTGAGAATGATGCTCCATGAGGATTGCCAATGCTGGGGCTGTGACGGGGCGAAAGGGGATGTGACTGTGAACTGGGAGCCGGAATGAATGGCATGAACGCCATGCCACTGTGGGGTGGGGGTGGGGGGCACGAAAATTGCGACAACATAAAGAAACAGTCATCTACATTACATAATTTTATTAATGTAGAAAAATCCTTTAAGCGTTTGGTGAATCTTTACTACAGCCATTGTCGTTTTTTTTTTCTTCTAAAAATGAGAATACATTCTGAGACATTAGCTCTCTCTCTCTCTCTCTCTCTCTCTCTCTCTCTCTCTCTCTCTCTCTCTCTCTCTCTCTCTCTCTCTCTCTCTCTCTGTGAATTGTTGTTGTTTCGTGTGAAAACAGAAGACCAGTGTTAGCAACTAGACACACCATTACGTATCTTCCCATTTCCCGTCTTGCCCACCAACATCTCTCCTTAGTCACAAGGGAAAAGACAAACCACAACGATCCCCGCAAAACGCCCAGTGTGCATACAAGTGAATGGATCATGCCGAGGCACGCAGGCAGCAAAACGTGCTACAGTCCTACCGCCCCTTAGGGAGACATGTGGGGCCACCACAGAGAGGGTTACTGCCCTTGGCTCTGGCTGAATAGTCCTCTGGAAGACTGACGAGAAGTACTGGACCTGCCCCGTTATTGCCCAAAAAGGAAGGGGGACCCCGAGGGAATGAAGCATGGTGCTGGTGGTGGTGGTGGTGGTAGTAGAGGTTATGTAGCCAAGCACACATACCAATGGTGACAATAACTTGAATCCATCCTCCTACCCTCCCCGTCATCCATCCTCACACACACATACATCAGCACCCTCTCCCTTTCACCCCTGCCACAGCCACCTCAAGGGATCAAACGTGAACAGGTGTCCGCAACTAGACACACCATTACATATCTTCCCATTTCCTCGTCTCTCCCACCGACCTCTCCTCCTGCGTCACAAGGGAAAAGACAAACCACTACGATCCCCGCAAAACGCCCAGTGTACAAGTGAATGGATCATGCCGAGGCAAGCAGACAGCGAAACGTGCTACAGTCCTACCGCCCCTCTAGGGAGACATGTTGAGCCTTTGGCTCTGGCTGAATATTCCTCTGGAAGACTGACGAGAAGTACTGGACCTGCCCCGTTATTGTCGAAAATGAAGGGGGATCTTGGGGGAATGGAAGCATGGTGGTGGTGGTGGTGGTGGAGGTGGTGGTAGTAGAGGTTATGTAGTCCAGCACACATACCAACGGTGAAAATGACTAGAATCCACCCTCCTACCCTCCCTCTCATCCCCCCTCAAACATACATACATCGGCACCCTCCCCCTTACACCCTGCCACAGCCACCTCAAGGGATCAAACGGGAACTTCATTGGTCTGGACAGTTGATCGAGTAGTTGTTGGCGATAATTTGTCTGCCAACACATGAAAACACACATACACACACACACACACACACACACACACACACACACCACACACACACCCACACACACCACCACACACACCACACACACACACACACACACACACACACACACACACACACACACAACACACAAGATACGCGCTCAACCACGCACACAATACAATATAATACAATATTTATTCCTTTTGCCCCTTTTGGGGTATGGAGGAAGGGTGTGTTTAAAGCAATAACAGGAAAAAGGAACACAAACAAGCCAAAATAAAACATAAATAGCTAGTCAATGCTGACATAGACCAACAATTTACAACACTTCAGATAATCTAATATACTTTGACAAAGGAGCATTTTGTTTTCGATTAGTAGACGACATCATTTGACAAAAATTATAGACATTCTGGGGAGAGAAATCTTTTTGGCAAATACGTGTTGTGCAAAGTAACGTATGATGAACATTCCATGATAAAATAAAACTCATCACCTATTGCAGACATGTTACATTTATTAGATAACCTTTCTTCTTTTGGAATAGCAAATCGACGATCTACTTCAATTGGCAATTTATGATTAGAATATCTAAATTTGATAAGAGGGTAAATATAAACATCTGGTGAGCTAGAAATATACTTCTCCTTAAAATCAGATTTATAAAATTTGTAGAAAAAAACATGTACTGCTAGTTTCAATGTTATGTTGCCACGCTTGACGAAAAGAGCATTGCAAACTATTTTGGACATTCCTACATAATGTTTTGACGTCTGTAAAAGATTGATTGCTCCAAACACAGTCAAAACCAGATTGTACAAGTATGTTTTAATGCACGTTAACCAGGGAGTCACAGTTACTGCACTGTTGTGCAAATGTAACATTAAAGAATAGAACCTAACCGACATTTTCTCAACAGGAGATCGAACCAAACTAGCCCTAAATTGAATCATTCGGACAAAGACTGTAATTGGTAAAGGGTAACGTCCTGTTTCACCATAAATCATGTTTGTCATTGTATTTGTTTTTAAGCGAAATATATATATTTTAAAAATTTTAGCTGAAATTTATCAATGATATTTAAAGTTTCGTATCCCCATATTTCACAACCATATAATAATACTGGAAGAATCATTTTATCAAATCTAAAATAACATGAATAGGTGAATCCATTGTTCTTGTCTGTTGTATCAATTTGAACATGGCTAATGACGTCTTATTAAAAGTGTTTTTCTTACATTTAGCTATAGAACCCATTGCATTAAAATCTACCACACACCACACACACACACACACACACACACACACACACACACACACACACACACACACACAAGCCCGCACACATGCATACGCGCGCGTACACACAGACACACACAGACACACACACAGACACACATACACACACACACAGACACACACACACACACACACACACACACACACACACACACACACACACACACACACACACACACACACACACGCACACACACACATAAAGAGACGAGAGAGACAGAGAGACAGAGGGAGAGATTTATATCCCGAGACAGACAGACAGTGATCTGGGGGTGGTGGGGGTGAGACGGTTTCATGTCATGCATCACCTAATATGACAGTGGAGGGCTGGGGGCATGAGGGTGGTGAGGGGCGGAGAGGGGATCTATGTCTGCAGCCAGTCTCACTTTGTGGTGTTCTACATTCTCCACCAACCTCCCTCTCTTCACTCTAGTTCTGGCCGTAGCTTCTTCACAGTCAGTCTACACGTGTGGACTGACTATCGTTGTTTGTCGCATATCTTGCCGGCCGTCCTGCCACTTGATGGTCACCAGCGCTCAAATCAAACACATCTCCCATATCTCCTCCTCTTCAAAGAGAGCTCACTGGTGCAGGATGCGTTCACCTCTGGTCATTTGACTTGCAGGAGCAGGTTAATGTGGACGCTGGCCTGAACCACAAGTTCATGTATGCCTTCCATGCTGGTAGTTTAATATTATGCCAAACTCTTGACTGTCTGATGACCACCCTTTCAGCTGTCTTGAAAATGTTAATCAGCAATCATTGAAACTTGTTCAGAAGACTGATAAGAAGGGTTAGCCCATCTTTGCAGAACACGAAGCAGAGAGTCACAGAAGTGAACAAGAGAACTTCGTGTTGTGGTGGTTATGTGGCAACGTTAACAGCGACTTGTTCCAGTACAGACACGAATGGTACGGTGACCTACACACCCACTCTCGTTCCTTAAAATCAGCCATCTCTGTTTGGAAAGGTCAAATGAGAACTCTCATTTGTCTCGGCATTTAACAAATAGTTAAGGTGACAGTGGGGGTTGTCCCACACGAAACGTACCCAGGGCACTGGCATTTTCGAACTTTTTGGTCATTGCTTTTGTTGCTGTTGTTGTTGATTTGTCTTCTCCCCATCTCCTACTTCACTCAGAGAACCGTCCTATCTGAAGAATGAATAAGGCTATTTCTAGTTGATTAGGAATTGACAGAATAATTGATTCACTTCATTTCTTTTCAACGGCTCCATTACTTTGATTAAATGCATGAATGGTTGTTTGTCCATGCATGGCAAGGAACACACAGACAGAGAGAGAGAGAGAGAGAGAGAGAGAGAGAGAGAGAGAGAGAGAGAGAGAGAGAGAGAGAGAGAGAGAGAGAAGTGTTGGCAGCCTGTCCCAAACTCTTTCACTGATCGCCTTCTTACGTCTTTCCTCCACGCCTTCCCATTTCCAGCTGAATGGAGAAGTGACTGCAGTCTGCAGAGGGCTGACACCGTGCCACATCATGCTGGACGCATCATGCTGCACGCAGACAACAAAGCATGCAGCAAGCCTGCCCTCCCCCTCAGGGACATTGAGAGGACCACCACAGGGAGGGTCACTGGCTACTTCTGAATATTCATCTGGAAGACTGACCACAGGCGGTAGACCAGTTCTCACACTGCTGAAGATGAAGTGGGTGTCAGGGGACTGGTGACGAGATGGTGGGGGCTGGAGTGGCACTGTTCTCCAGTACAACTAGAAGTGATAGGGATCACTTGCTGGCTGCCTTTCTTCTCCCGCCTTCCTCTCTTGTCACCTCTCCCCTCCAACCATTCACTCCCTGCCCACGCTCCTAGCCCTTCACTCCACTCTGTCACAAAGGGTCAAACAGGGAAGTCATTCACATGTTCTGGCCATTTGACTGAGCTAGGGAGAAGGGAATGTCTGCAAATGACACACTTGTGATTCAGTGGGCTGGTCAAGTATTGGGTTTTATTTCGTTTTCATGGTCTTCTGCCTGGACTGCATAGAGCATTCATTCTAAGTAGCTTCACATCTCATTTTGTTGCGCAGTTGAGCCTTTCATTGATTTAGTCGTTCCTTAACTAATTAATTTATTTCTTGATCTTTACTACACGGATAGGATATACTACACACGGCAAAGATGTAACCATAAAGTTTTGTTGGGTTTTTTTAATCATCATCTCGCCATATTCCTAGATGTTCACTCACTCCACTCGTATATTGATTAGCTTGTCATTTTTAATATGTTCGTATTTTCCACCCCCACCCCACCCCCTTCACTCACACAGAGATCCTCCCCATCCCCTTCTGCTCCTACTGCAACTTCATTCATTTATGTGTTGAAGTATTTATAAGCCTGTGACTGTTTGGCTGCTTACAGAATAGTGTCTTGAAGTATTTATAAGCCTGTGACTGTTTGGCTGCTTACAGAATAGTGTCTTGAAGTATTTATAAGCCTGTGACTGTTTGGCTGCTTACAGAATAGTGTCTTGAAGTATTTATAAGCCTGTGACTGTTTGGCTGCTTACAGAATAGTGTCTTGAAGTATTTATAAGCCTGTGACTGTTTGGCTGCTTACAGAATAGTGTCTTGAAGTATCTATAAGCCTGTGACTGTTTGGCTGCTTACAGAATAGTGTCTTGAAGTATTTATAAGCCTGTGACTGTTTGGCTGCTTACAGAATAGTGTCTTGAAGTATTTATAAGCCTGTGACTGTTTGGCTGCTTACAGAATAGTGTCTTGAAGTATCTATAAGCCTGTGACTGTTTGGCTGCTTACAGAATAGTGTCTTGAAGTATTTATAAGCCTGTGACTGTTTGGCTGCTTACAGAATAGTGTCTTGAAGTATTTATAAGCCTGTGACTGTTTGGCTGCTTACAGAATAGTGTCTTGAAGTATTTATAAGCCTGTGACTGTTTGGCTGCTTACAGAATAGTGTCTTGAAGTATTTATAAGCCTGTGACTGTTTGGCTGCTTACAGAATAGTGTCTTGAAGTATTTATAAGCCTGTGACTGTTTGGCTGCTTACAGAATAGTGTCTTGAAGTATTTATAAGCCTGTGACTGTTTGGCTGCTTACAGAATAGTCTTGAAGTATTTATAAGCCTGTGACTGTTTGGCTGCTTACAGAATAGTGTCTTGAAGTATTTATAAGCCTGTGACTGTTTGGCTGCTTACAGAATAGTGTCTTGAAGTATCTATAAGCCTGTTGACTGTTTGGCTGCTTACAGAATAAGTGAATGACTTCATTTCTTTCCGATGGCTTCATTATTTTGATGGAACAAATGCCTGGACATCTATCCATGGTGATACTTTCTTTTGCCACCAGACTTCAATGTTTACTTTGAAATTTAAGAAAAAGATATTAAGTCTTTTCATGTGACTGGATTTTATGGTTCCCATCACGTTAACTCTCTCTCTCTCTCTGTCTCTCTCTGTCTCTCTTTGTCTCTGTCTGTCTGTCTGTCTGTCTGTCTGTCTGTCTGTCTGTCTGTCTGTCTGTCTGTCTGTCTTCTCTCTCTCTCTCTCTCTCTCTCTCTCTCTCTCTCTCTCTCTCTCTCTCTCATGGTTGGTTTTCTTGTTCTTCATTTCTGTTTTCTTTGTGTTTGCTT
>CM065720.1:5927340-5934840 GCA_033310375.1 Conus canariensis
ACAGCAAAATCACAAAATCTGGAACGAACTTAAAATGTGAAACAGTTTTCACATCTGTCCTGAAACATCACTTTTCAGCAGATCCTAGGAGCAGACGGTCGCCATGCTTCCTGGTTTGCGGGCTGGTTTGTGGGCCAGGGGATTCTTGGTTCGAGCTACTAGTGTCAGGACTGATGTCAACACACAGGAGATAGGCTGCTGTGTTCATTGCTCTCTCATCCCTCTATACCATGCGCTCTTCATCGTTCTCTCATTTCTCCACACCGTGACAAGAGAGTGAGGGCCAGAGACTACCTACAACTCTATTTTATGACCAAAACTACAACATATAAAGATGGCAGCGAAAATGACCATGTGATCTTTGTTGCCAGCTTGCCTGAACGTATGATGTCTGATAGGAACGCTCAGCCACCACCCAACCCCCAGGCCGCCACAGTGAGTAGGCAGTGCCATCAGGGACATTGAGTGATGGGATGTCTTGGCCCCAGTGGGCTCCTTCCCTCAGTGGAGTATTTCATGGAATCTCACGGAAAGGCTGGAACCACACAGTCGGGTTTCATCAACTGATGGATATGTCTCTGACAGTGTTGATCACGTTTCTCGACCAACACTGTCGATGACTTTATCATTAGTGTGTGGTTTGAAAGCAGGTGTGTTATAAAAGGGAGTTCATATTTGCAAGTAGCTCAGACCAACATGGAACTCCGTAGAGTTCTTTCCATTCTCCTCAACCTCCTTAATCATAACCAAAAAAAAGCCCAGGTCTATGTCCCTTCATGCTGTCGTGGTGACGTTCACTTAGACGTCCTCTTCACCGCCATGCCTGTGGTGGGTTCGAGGCAAGGTCATCAGTATTGGCAAGGTCATGGACACTGTGGATGAAGGGAGACGCTCATCCAAGAGGAATAATACGACAAAGCTGCTGTTATCTCTTAAGACCGTAGTATAGTTGGTGATATGCTGGATCCAAATTGGCCATACTGAGGATCCCATAGATGACCTGCCAACAGCAATGTTGTGTCTCCTCCTGTGGGTTACCTTTTGAGGATTTCATATTGACTGTCTGTGCACGGTGGTGCTAGCACTATGACGGGACAAATCTGCGTGTGGCTACTTTAGGTGTCAATCTTTTTTTTTTTTTTTTTTTTTTGCTGTCCCAACCTCTGCGCCACCTCAGAGGCAGTGCACCCACGCCGCTCATTCCGACACCCCGTCCACAGCCACAGCCCGGTCGGCCCCGCCGCAGCCCCGGCACCGGCAATCCGCAGGGGAGCAGTCAATGTCAAGTCGTCAAGAGGCAACCCACCGGAGGAGACACTGCACTGCTGCCGAGTCACTTCGGTGGTGTTCAGTGGCGCCTGTTCTGATCTAACATACGCAGGACACCACCTACTAAGCCCCTTACTGACGACAATAATTGCTTAGTCGCGGAGCCGGCGTGAGTGAGCTCTCCCTCTGGAGGGCGCCACCACGTCCGCCCAACGACAGCCACCATGGACTCGCCGATACCGGTGACCCCGACGGAACCAAACCAAGGCCACAGACGTGTAGAGGACATCGAAATTGAGGTCACCATGAGAGCAGGGCATGAAGGACCACAGAATTTGAGACTTTTTTTTTTAATGCTGATCGATGAGAATGAGGATGATTACGATGATGCTACGGATTTCCATTTCGGTCTGAGACTACATGACAGGGCTGTACTCTACGCTTCCTTTCATAATATATCCCGGCGTCAACCAGGCCCGAGAGATACAGGCACCTGCAGTGTTGGTCAGGAAATTTGAGCAACACTCTCAGAAACGCATCCATTAAGTGGATGAAACTCGACTGTGTGGTCCCAGTCTTCCCAACTGAGTCCGCAGCAAACTCAACTCTGGGTAGGAGCCGGTCGAGGCAGAAAAACCCACATGACTCTGATGGGATTCGAACCCACGACCTCCCAGCCGGGAGTCCGCGACGCTGACCACTTCGCCACGGCGGCTGGTTTAGGTGTCAATCTTAAATATTGGCAAAATCTCCATTTACATACTTAATACTGAAACGACACGCATTGAATAAAGATAACTGAATAAATTATAATATTCCAAACTCTAACACACACACACGCGCGAGCTCACACGCGAACTCTCTCTCTCTCTCTCTCTCTCCTCTCTCTCTCTCTCTCTCTCTCTCTCTCTCTCTCTCACACACACACACACACACACACACACACACACACACACACACACACACACAGACATTTGTGTATGTAAACATATATATATATATATATATATATATATATAAAGAGAGAGAGACAGTGAGAGAGAGAGAAAGAGAGAGACAGACAGACAGACAGACAGACAGAGAGACAGAGAGAGAGAGAGAGAAGCAGAGAGTCCTAGACAGAGAATAAATTACTCTAGAGTCCATGGTTCCTAAGGCAGCCCCCAAATTTCCCTTACGGTCGAGGTCAGCCAGTGTGTGTGTGCATGTGTGTGAGCGTGTGCATATGTGCATGCGTGTTCTGTGCACGCACGTCTATGTATGATGTGCGTGCGTGTGTGTGTGTGTGTGTGTGTGTGTGTGTGTGTGTGTGTGTGTGTGTGTGTGTGTGTGTGTGTGTGTTTGCCGAATATTCCCCACTGGTCCACTTATCATCTACATTAGCGAAAGCTCCATTCAGTTTTGTCAACCAAGAAGACATCGGAATAAAATCAGCCTATCCATCCGTCCGCCTACAGAATCCGTGTCCGTTTATTGAATAAAAGAAAGAAGAAAAGCGTTTTGAAAATAAACTTGTTTTAGCATAGATTATTTTAAAATTAGGAAGTGCCAGAGCATAATGTACTGAATATGCAAATTCATTCAACGAATCAGGCCCATTATATTACCATGTGCTCTCCGCAGGGGACCATTGCCTGATTTTCACCGAGACCGATACATTCTATGATGACGATGAATTTCTACAGCACAACAAAAACACAATGAAATGCAGGCATCTGCTGGCTCTTGGCAAGACTGGAGAGATCAAGGAGGCATACCGAGAATTCGAGGTCTATGAAGTTATTTGTGTTTGTTGTGTGTTAGGTGGACCAGTCTTGACGTGCCCCGAGTGATACGAGGTCTATGAAGTTATTTGTGTTTGTTGTGTGTTAGGTGGACCAGTCTTGACGTGCCCCGAGTGATACGAGGTCTATGAAGTTATTTGTATTTGTTGTGTGTTAGGTGGACCAGTCTTGACGTGTCCCGAGTGATACGAGGT
The DNA here is from genome assembly GCA_033310375.1 of Conus canariensis. Classification (NCBI taxonomy): domain Eukaryota; kingdom Metazoa; phylum Mollusca; class Gastropoda; order Neogastropoda; family Conidae; genus Conus; species Conus canariensis. The sequence continues at coordinate 5,930,588 of CM065720.1, forward strand.
CTATGAAGTTATTTGTGTTTGTTGTGTGTGAGGTGGACCAGTCTTGACGTGTCCCGAGTGATACGAGGTCTATGAAGTTATTTGTGTTTGTTGTGTGTTAGGTGGACCAGTCTCGACGTATCCCGACTGATGGAACGTCAAAAGTGGGAGAAGATGGGGGAGTGGGGGATAAGGAGGGGGGTGGGAATGACGCGGATGGTAATAGCCATTGTGCTTATGCTAACGGTGGTGTGATACAGTTTACATGTAAATAGTCTGGGGTAACGCACTTCTGTCCTCGACACCTCTCTCTCTCTCTCTCTCTCTCTCTCTCTCTCTCTCTCTCTCTCTCTCTCTCTCTCCATGCATGTGAGCACACACACACACACACACACACACACACACACACACACACACACACAGAGCACCCTTCTTCCCTTCTAGAACACATTCATGTAATTCATTAAAGGCGGTTATATCCGCCACAAAGGGCGAATCGGGGGCATTCATTTGTCGGTTATCCGACTGAGTGGGTGTAGAAGATGGTGGTGTCCGTCCGTATTGTTGTTTGTTTTTTACTCTGGAATATATGATGTGAAGTTAATGTCTACACGTCACACCTGCTTCCTTCCCACTTCTTTAGTGTCATTTAATTCTGTATTTATTTTGTTTGTTTAGTGCATTTCTAGCCCCCCCCCCCCCCCCTAAAAAAAAAAAAAAAAAAAAAAAAAATTTGGGTTTTTACCAACCGCCGTGGCGCAGGAGTTAGTGTCGTGAACTGTGGTCTTGGAGGTCATGGATTCGACGATTTCCATCAGAACCAATGACTTGTGGGATGTTTTGGCCCCGACGGATTCCTACCCGGGCTGAGTGTGCTATGGACGGAAGTGGATGACTGGAACACCAGGCTCGAGTTTGATCCACCTAACAGATGTCTCTCCATGAAAGTTGTTCAACATTTTCAAACACTGCAGGTGTCTGTATGTCCCAGGCCAGTTTATGCCGGGTATATATTGTGAAAGCAAGCGTAGAGATCCTATTGTAGAATACCTGAGTAGAATGGAATTCCACAGCGTCATCTACAGCATTCCATCTTTATCGATCAGAACAGAGAAGTACCACGATTCGGTGGCTTTTCATGCCCTGATTGTGACATCAGTTTCAATTATTTCTTCTGGTGAGATCGTATCGAGATCGTGACGTTCATGGGGACAGTCATCAGATGGATGTGGTGACGCGTACCAGAGGAATACGCTCACGGTGGCTACAAGACGAAGAAAATATTGTCATCAGTAGGAGGCTTAGTAGGTGGCGTCCTGTGCCTATTGGATCAGAACAGACACCACTGAACGCCAATGGAGTGACTCGGCTTCACCGCAGTTTCTCCTCTGGCGTTTTTCTCCATGAAGACTTGATAATGATGCTCCATGTGGATTGCCGGTGCCAGGGTTGCGACAGGGCAAAGCAAGATGGGACTGTGAACTGGGAGCCAGGATGAGTGGCGTGAAAAATGCGACAGCACGAAGAAAAAAATTATTTAAATTACATCTTTCTGTTGTGAAAAATCCTGAGTGTTTGCTGTATTTTTACTACAGCCATTGTCGTTTTTTTTTTTCTTCTAAAAATGAGAATACATTCTGAGACATAAGCTCTCTCTCTCTCTCTCTCTCTCTCTCTCTCTCTCTCTCTCTCTCTCTCTCTCTCTCTCTCTCTCTTTCTGAATTGTTGTTTTTTCATGTGAAAACAGAACACAAGTGTCCGCAACTAGACACACCATTACATATCTTCCCATTTCCTCGTCTCTCCCACCAGCCTCTCCTCCTGCGTCACAAGGGAAAAGACAAACCACTACGATGCCCGCCAAACGCCCAGTGTACATACAAGTGAATGGATCATGCCGAGGCACGCAGGCAGCAAAACGTGCTACAGTCCTACCGCCCCTCTAGGGAGACATGTTGGGCCGCCACAGAGAGGGTTACTGCCTTTGGCTCTGGCTGAATAGTCCTCTGGAAGACTGACGAGAAGGACCGCACCTGCCCCGTCAATAGTGTAAATTGAGGTAGAGGAGGAGGGGGGCGGGGGGGGGGGGGGGGCTCGAAGGAGTGGAGGATGGTGGTGGTGTGGTGGTGGTGGTGGAGGTTATGTGGTCCAGCACACATACCAGTGGTAAAAATTACTTTACTCCCTCCTCCTACATCCCCCTCAACCACCCCCTTCCTTCCCACAGACACACATCCACACCCGCTTCCTTTCCCCCTGCCACAGCCACCTCAAGGGATCAAACGGGAACTTCATTGGTCTGGACAGTTGATCGAGTAGTTGTTGGCAATGATTTGTCTGCAAACACACGCAAACTCACACACACACACACACACACACACACACACACACACACACACACACACACACACACACACAACACACACACAGTGGACGAGAGAGAAGGAGAGAGAGAGAGAGAGAGAGAGAGAGAGAGAGAGAGAGAGAGAAGAGAAGAGAGAGAGAGAGAGGGAGAGAGAGCGACAGAGAGACAGAGACAGAGACAGACGGACAGAGACAGAGATAAAGAGACAGACAGGCAGACAGGCAGTGAGCTGGGGTGGTGTGGATGAGGCGACAATTTATGATATGCATCACGTGATATGACAGTGGTTGGCTGGGGAATGGGGGGTGGGGGGGGGAGTGAGTGGAGAGTGGATCTATGTCTGCAGCCAGTCTCCCTTCGTGGTGTTCTATGTTCTCCTCCAGCCTCCTTCTCTGTTTGTTCTAGTTCTGGCCGTATCTTCTTCACAGTCAGCTTATACATATGGACGATTGTTGTCGTCTGTCTGCCGGCGGTCCTTCAGCATGGCCTCCACGGCGCTCCAGTCACACACATCTCACACATCTCCTCCTCTTGCATTGGTGCATGCAGGGTGTGTTCACCTCTGGTCCTCGTGACTTGTAGGAGCAGGTTAATGAGGACGCCGGCTTGAACCACAAGTTCATGTATGCCTTCCAGGCTAATAGTTTCTGTAGGCCTTCCAGGCTAATAGTTTCTGTAGGCCTTCCAGGCTAGTACTTTCTGTAGGCCTTCCAGGCTAATAGTTTCTGTAGGCCTTCCAGGCTAGTAGTTTTTGTAGGCCTTCCAGGCTAGTACTTTCTGTAGGCCTTCCAGGCTAATAGTTTCTGTAGGCCTTCCAGGCTAGTAGTTTCTGTAGGTCTTCCAGGCTAGTAGTTTCTTGCTGGTCTGACGACCATCCTTTTGGCTGTCGTGAAAACATTATTCAGCAATTGTTGAAACTTACCTCAAAGACTGATGAGAAGGGTTATCCCATCCTTGCAGAAAATGAAGCAGAGAGTCACAGAATTGAAGAAGAGAACATAGTGTGGTTGTGGTTGTGTGGCTTGTTGACACTGACTTGTTCCAGTACAGACAGGAATGATAGGCTGACCCCCACACCCACTTCCACTCTCTTTCCTTACAATCAGCCGTCTCCGTTTGGAAAGGTCAGATGAGGACTCTCATTTGTCTGGGCATTTAGCAAAGGAGTTAAGGTGACAATGGGGTTTGTCTCACGTGAAATGGTGCTCAGGGTAGTGGCTTTCTCGAAATTCGTTGTCACTGCTTTCGGTGTTGTGGTTGTTGTTGGTTTGTCTTGTTTTGGTTTGGTTTGCGTTTCTGCTTCCCTGAACACATGATTTTCTAAATAAATTGATGGCTGTTGGTATATGCCCTCACTCCCCGCTTCATTGCGCATGCTGATTTCAGAGTCACAGAGACAGACAGACAGACAGACAGATAGACAGACAAACAGACAGACAGACAGCGTGTGTTGAGGGTGAGGGGACCATGTCAGAGAAGTGTGTACAATGGAGCACATTGTCCTGCTAACCTTCCGGGGAGACGGTCTCATCTACTATTGATGTTTCTACAACGGAACCAGAGACCCCCTAGGGAGAATGTCTGCTATTGTGAGTGTAGCGCACTGGACTTAACCCCTCCAAATGTTTCCCCAGTAATGAGGGATCAACCCTCAAGGTGGGAATTGCAGCATTTAGCAGAATGACTTCCCCCTCCTTCTTTACACTTCTTGAGAGAGATAACTTCACGTTGTTGCAAACACATAAATAAATATACATCACCATGATCACGATAGCACTGGTCAACCCAACCTCTCCAAGTGATCATAACGACACAAGAAAATTCTTAAGATCATTTCTGTTTGGTGTACTTTGATGTTAATTCCTTTTTGCTTCCTGAATTGAAATCTAGGCCACGTATTGATAGAGTA
>CM065720.1:5944840-5954840 GCA_033310375.1 Conus canariensis
TAAACGCTTTTAAGACAAAGTTTTGCAAAAATATAACATGCCGTTGTGGTGAAATGATAACAAATTCCCACATACTTTTCCACTGCAAGCAATTAAACCTCATCTACCACCTCTACATAATTGTTCTCTGGATACAGTTGTAACCGATTTATCACTAATGTGTAAAATTGCTGTTTCATTGCATCAAAGTCCTATTTTTTGTGTTTGTAAAATGGGAACTGGTGTTTTAGTAACGTCCTTGTTATGACCGGTTATTCTTCAATGTTTTATACTTAGTTATTCATTTTTTGCTGTTGCTGTTAATGTTATTCTTATAGATTAGGTTCGTCTAATATCACAATGTGTATAGAAGTTAAATTGAAGACCTAAACTAACACACACACACACACACACACACACACACACACACTCACACACACACACACACACACACACACACACACACACACACCCACACACACACACACACACACACACACACACACACACAACACACACACACACACATACACACATACATACACTGACTATTACATGTACTTGGCTGCAGTGTCTATATCTCTGTCGTTCTGTCACTGAGCAGCATCCAAATAATAAATAAACGCCAGACAACCGCGGACAAAGTTCCAGCACCAGTTATCAGTACATGACTCTCCTTCATAGATCTCCGCTCTGCTACAGAAGGTGGGAAACAGCGCGTTCTTCAGGCTGTCTAGAGACGGGGAGCTATGGCTCACTGGGCTTTGTTTCATAGGAAGAGGACAGCATAATGGGACTGCTACGTTGACAGCCGCCTCTCTCCCATGAAAACTGATAAACCATGCTTTCCCTCTGTAGTTGACGATGAAGGAACTGTGGCCCTCTCTGTATGTCATCTCTCTGTCCAGGACACTAAATCGACATCAATGCGCTAATGTTTCAGCATCGTTCAATCGTTATTTCTTGAGCGTGGTGTGTATCACTCATATAAAGAGTTGTGGGTGATTGCAAATACCTTGAGCAGGTTGCATAGAAAGACGAGGTGTGAAATTGTTTGTTAGGTAAGGTAATGTTGCAAACCGCTTACAAACGCAAAGTTGCGTCTAGCAATGCGAAATAACCTTCACGCTAATTCAAGTCGTGACGCCAACTTTTGGAATGCCTGTGTGGTACTTTGTTGTGTCATTCCAAATTCTTTCCGGACACAGCATTTGTATTTGACCCCACAAAACAACTAACTGGAGACTGTTTCCTATGTTGGGAGATCCGTCATTGGAATGGAGCAAAAGTGTACAGAAAAGAGGGCAGGTTCTACACATCGAACTGCCAAGAATCCCCCCCCCCCCCCCCACACACACACACACAACCTTTGTCGTGTCATAGCGCTACTGAATGCATCTCTTCAAACAACCCTCTTCATCTACCAGTAGCAGTTCTTTCTTCCCCTTCCCTTCACCATCAATTTACTTTGCAACTTGTGTGTGTGTGTGTGTGTGTGTGTGTGTGTGTGTGTGTGTGTGTGTGTGTGTGTGTGTGTGTGTGTGTGTGTGCGTGTGTGTGTGTTGTGTGTTACTCTGTGTGTGTGGTGTGTGTGCGTGTGCGCGCGTGCGCGCACGTGTGTGTGTGTGTGTGTGTGTGTGTGTGTGTGTGTGTGTGTGTGTGTGGCGGGCGCGCGCGCGCATGCTGTTGTGTACGTTGTTGTGATACAGTGTGTGTGTGTGTGTGTGTGTGTGTGTGTGTGTGTGTGTGTGTGTGTGTGTGCGTGCGTGCGTGCGTGCGTGCGCGCGCGCGCGCATGTAAGTGTGTTAATATGCACTCTTGATTGTAGATGCATGATACTTATTGCAATATTTATTTTTTTTTGGTTTCATTTATGTTTTCTTCAATCTTTTCTGTATTTGTAAGCGCGTAGGGCTTAAATAAGATTAAGCCCCCATTGATTATTATTATTGTTAATGCGTTCAGATACACCAGCCTGGTGTTGGCCCATTCTTTCTCCCTATCATCTTGTCACGAAGCGTGCCCTGCGCCCTCTCTACCCCCCCCCCCCCCCATCCCCTCTCCGCTTTTAAGCCCCTAATGCAGCCCCCCCCCCCCCCCTCCCGGACCTTACTCCTCTGAATTTCTCACACTTGGAGGAAATGTTTGGGGATCCGAAAAAGCATGGACTTTCCCTGCCATGCGTTCCTGCAAATAAGAGAAAGCGTGAGGGATCTCCCCCTCCCCTCCCCTCCCCCTCACCTCTTCCATCCACCTCCCCCCCCCCCCCCTCGCTTTCTCGCAATGTCTGAGAAAGCATGAGAAATCCCTTTTATTTTTCAATAAAAAAAATTCCTTTGTCATCTTTTTCGAACTCAAATCTTACACAGAGAGAGAGAGAGAGAGAGAGAGAGAGAGAGAGAGAGAGAGAGAGAGAGAGAGAGAGAGAGAGAGAGGACAAAATCGTAGACACACAGCAACATACGAAATTATGCATAAGTACATACGACTCACATATAACAAAAGATCATCACACGTCACAGCACACATAATCATACATACGACACCATGCACATCACCACACATTACACACAACACCACACATGACATTACACACAACACCACACATGACATTACACGCAACACCACACATGACATTACACGCAACACCACACATGACATTACACACAACACAACACATGACATTACACACAACACCACACATGACATTACACGCAACACCACACATGACATTACACACAACACCACACATGACATTACACACAACACCACACGACTTCGTACATAACAACAGCAGACATTGCACACAGCGACACACAGCATCACACATAACAACTCAGAGCTTCTAAACATTATGGTTTCTTTTAAAAGAATTACAAATACGGTGGCACCAGCTTTGAATATCCCATAGGGTTTAGTAATGAACAACGTTAAAATGCATTTCATTAACAGTAATATATGTTATCTATGTCACAAATATGCAATCAATCAGTACTTGACTTCCTTCTAGCAAAATGATCTAAAAATCATCGAGCGTTCATTTTGTGAAAGATTCTTCTTAATACGAAGATTGCATCGTTTGGCACTGATGACTAAACAAAAACAAATGATATGTTTGATTTGATTGTGTTTGCAGATAAAATTGTATCTGTAAATGTAATTTTAACCAAAAAAAAAAAAAAAAAAAAGCAAAACGTTTGCGAAGGAGCCGGCTTTTAGACATAAAATGAACATTATCACGTGCTTTACTTACCAGGCGACCGCTGAGTGGTATGATAATATCATGCAAAGAATGAAGAAAAATATCCTCTTGATGGACAATGAATTATACAAACTACCATTGAAAATGGTGGATAAAATGAAGAAACACACGCACTTGTTGGCGATGAATTATGCTAACTACGAGAGAAAATGGTCCCCATGTATTACATTAAAAGAAGATTATTGTAAGAAAAAGAACATGTCTATGCATTACATTTTTGTGTTTGAGTGGCCTGCACTCTGCATGCTTTATTAGGATAACATGGATTTAGAAATATGGCTGTATCATTTTCTTTTTTTCCACTGTCGTGATGAATTTGGTGAGAGATTGTAGATGACAGATTTTCGGATTCGGTTTGATGTTTTGTCTACGCTGTCATAATCCATGCGTTCGCTTTAAAATTATGCCTTGGATTTGTTTTTTTAATCTGCCTTTCTAGGCCTAAAATAAAAGTCCTGTACTTTATTTGTATGTGTCCTTGGCGGTAACTAACCCCCTCTCTTTCTAAATTTGACTTCATTTTCCGCCTTCAGTCACTCTGTTTTGAAACTAAAATAAAATACAAAAACAAAATGCCACTCAAAATTATCATGGTTATATTCATCTCATTGTTTCACTCATTTATCATACTCAGACATGATTATAACTATGCAATAATACACACTCCCCCTCCCCCCCCCCCCCCCCTCCTCCGGCGCGCGCTTGCAAGCATGTGCACGAATGTCTGCAAGAGGGGTTTTCTAAGTGTTATATTTGGACAGCTTAATATACAATATGAGATGAATCATATATACATTATTAACACGTCAACCTGTTGGACCGACATGGTCTTATTTCTGGAGTTAGTCACGGGTGTAAGTTTCAGCAGACTGTTCGCAGAGCCTTGAACACAAGATCAACAGACGTTGTGGACAGCAATGCTCAGCGAAAGAGAGGAAGAGGAGGCCGATCACCGACGGGCAATCGGAACAGATCAATCCAGCAAACAGTGCAACACAACATGATAGGACCGAAATGAGAGAGAGAGAGAGAGAGAGAGAGAGAGAGAGAAGAGAGAGAGAGAGAGAGAGAGAGAGACAGACAGACAACAGACAGACTGACAGACTGACAGAGACAGAGGCAGAGAGACAGAGAGAGAGAGAAAGAGAGAGAGAGAGAGAGAGAGAGAGAGAGAGAGAGAGAGAGATGAGGGCGGGTGGTTGGGGGTGTGGGGAGGGGGAAGCCTGGCTGTCTCTCCTTTACCTTTTTTTTCTTCGCTCGAGCTGTCCCGGGCCTGCCCTGAGTATTTTCAGCCACAAACTATTACTCCGCTCTGATGTGAGAAATGAGCGTATTAGACATCACAGACATCACAGTGATGGTGAATTTATCGTCTGCTGTTGTTTCATCCGGCAGGGCCGGCACGGTGGCAGAACTGGGGCATACGGAGAGGATGAAGACACCTTGCAGTAGTGACACGTTGTGTAATATTGATAGTGCTACCGCTTCTCACGTTGTGCCAATGCGGTGAGTCATAGTAGCGAGGAGACGTATTGCTGGGCCGTCATAGAGCTTTCACAGACACGGTGAAGCCTGGACAGCACAGTGGCGCTGTAGCAGTCCCCAGTGTTTTTTATTTGGTCCGCTCAAGACGCCATGCACCGTGGCCTGGGATACTACGCTTTTGAGAGCAGAGCATGGGGTGCCCCTCACGGGGTTGGGCTGAAAAATGGCCCTCTCGACCGTAGTCTGCGTGGACCACAGAATACAAGAGTCTCTTGCAGCGCTCCAGAGATTTTCGTCCTGCTCACTCTTTGAGGCGGCCTCACGCGGCACAGGACCATCGCCAGCCGAGCACGAAGAAGGCCGCCTGGGGGCCCTGAAAACTGCCTTTTGGTTGGGGGGGGGGGGGGGGGGGGTAAAGAGGCCAGGTACGCTGACGTCCATCGTCGGCCGAGCAACGTCCAAATGTGAACTATAGTTCACAAGGAAGCAGAGCTCAGAGAGCGACAGACGACGGTCCGCACATGGAAGGAACTGACCCACTATTGCCAGCGTCAACAGCGGCCGCACAGTATGCAGACCTCATTCTGCGAGTGTACCCTGTCCTTCAGGGACTCTGGCTACTAGAAGGTAAATCTCATCCATCACGGATGACGGAGGTCTTTGGTCTGTGTCTTCGGCATGTGGACTGATCTGGCCAGGGTGTTAAGGCGACCTACACGCCCGTTCCCGGTAAGCTTGGTGGCACTTTCCCCTACTTGTTTTAATCAGGTAATTTGGGAGTTTACACACGCGCAAAAAGAGAACAGTGCGCAGAAACTTTCACAAATATAGCAGACATATCTTGGCACTATACACATCAAGAGGGGGGAAAAATGAAAGTACGTGACTGTTGGACACCAGCATTCAACAGCGCATAAAACAACAGAAAGCTAGCTCTCTCTCTCTCTCTCTCTCTCTCTCTCTCTACCAGAGAAGGTCTTTTTGTTTTTTTAACCGGCCAACGTGTGACTCGCTGCTTCACACAGGCACTTGTGTTTAAGTTCATTGTGAAACATATGGCATTGTCACATGCCTGGAGGTTTTGATGTGGATCAGCTGTTAGTGTATAACTCTGGCATCTATAGCGGATGTACATCACCGATGCCAAGTAGAGTGTTGCATTTATTGGACCTGTTTTTCCAGATGACCCAGGGCCTTGTCACGGCAGACGTGGCCAGGGAGAGCTGTTTCTTCACCTCCTTCACTGAAATGTCATTAGGCTCAGAGTGGACCAAAGGTACTCGAATAGGTCCACTTCTGCCAGAGTCTGAACAGTTGAATATGATGATGACTGGTGAAAGCAGTCTGAAACTATTGACCAAGGTTTTGTTTTCTATGAACCAAGTTGTTCTCCAGTCGGGTACGGAGTTTCTAGACTTTTCCTTCAGTTATGTCCCTACCGGCTGCTTCATCAGTGTGTGTGTGTGTGTGTGTGTGTGTGTGTGTGTGTGTGTGTGTGTGTGTGTGTGTGTGTTGAGTGTGTGACACCTTACAGACGATGATCTGGTGCAGCTGGCAGTTGTCGTGGGTTGAACAGAAAAAAAAGTTTTGCTCAGGAAAAAATGAGAATAAATGACTAATTTCAAGCTGCACATAGTGTCATTTGTAGTGAGAGGATTGCCAACACATGCCTCGAAGATCTGGCCATGGCACGCCTGTGGAAGATATAACTACTATCATAATTCCTTTTTAGTATCAGTAGTGGCAATGTAGTACTTACTGGCTATAACTTTCAATCAGACTTTTTCCTTTCAACAGCACGTTACTAAGAACTCTCGAATTTCTTTTCCTGAATGTTGTTACATTGCTCCATCCGCCACCTTCTTTCTGAGGACGATTCGAATTTCTTGTCGGCTCGTTTGTATTGTCTGTACTTGATCACATAGGCCTCATATGGCTGGCTCCTCGCATCTGTACAGTTAGTCAATTTTAAAAAGGCCGAAAATATCATGTGCGCCTCTTATTTCACTCCTTCATGTTTGATTCTGTAACTCGTTCATCATGTCCTCTCCGCTGACTCCCTGTTCAGCAAAGAATCTCCTAGAGAAACGCATCTTTTGCTATAAATCCAGTGAGTAGTTCCCTCCTGTCTTCATCCACCTGTGACTTCCCTGTGTCCTAGAAAGAATCTCCAAGAGAAACGCATCTTTCTACTATAAATCCAGTGAGTACTCCTGTCTTCATCACCTGTGACTCCCTGTTCAGCAAAGAATCTCCAGAGAAACGCATCTTTCTGCTATAAATCCAGTGAGTACTCCTGTCTTCATCACCTGTGACTCTGTTCAGCAAAGAATCTCCAAGAGAAACGCATCTTTCTACTATAAATCCAGTGAGTACTCCTGTCTTCTTCATCACCTGTGACTCCCTGTTCAGCAAAGAATCTCCAAGAGAAACGCATCTTTCTACTATAAATCCAGTGAGTACTCCTCCTGTCTTCATCACCTGTGACTCCCTGTTCAGCAAAGAATCTCCAAGAGAAACGCATCTTTCTACTATAAATCCAGTGAGTACTCCTCCTGTCTTCATCACCTGTGACTCCCTGTTCAGCAAGAATCTCCAAGAGAAACGCATCTTTCTCTATAAATCCAGTAGTACTCCTCCTGTCTTTTCACCTGTTACACCTGTACACCTCATTACGTGAAAGGTGTTTTTGTTTGTCATCCTCGTCTTTTCCCATTTCCTCTGCCACCTTAACCTTTAGTCACACACGTCTGCCTGTCCAGAGCCTTTACCTTTGGTCACACACGTCTGCCTGTCCAGAGCCTTTACCTTTGGTCACACACGTCTGCCTGTCCAGAGCCTTTACCTTTGGTCACACACGTCTGCCTGTCCAGAGCCTTTACCTTTGGTCACACACGTCTGCCTGTCCAGAGCCTTTACCTTTGGTCACACACGTCTGCCTGTCCAGAGCCTTTACCTTTGGTCCACACGACGTCTGCCTGTCCAGAGCCTTTACCTTTGGTCACACTAGTCTGCCTGTCCAGAGCTTACCTTTGGTACACTAGTCTGCCTGTCCAAGCTTTGGTATGGAATCACATCCCACATTAACTTCACACTCTACCTCTTAACCGTCTTTCAAATACCCCCCCTCCCTCGCAAACCTTTTACCTTCAGTTACAGCACAGGTAATGTGCGAAATATTTTGTCATGTGCTGGTGATGTTTAGGTGTGAGATGCGTTTTTGTTGCGAGTGATTGTGTAGAGTAAATTATTGGCTGTCCCTGTGTATGAGAGGCAGGGGGTGGGTAGAATGGGAGTGAGAGGGACAGGTTGGTTGGTGGTGCGGCTGCGTCTTGCACGAGAGAATGGTTATGGCATGTGTTTTGTGTGATTCTCTTTCTTCTAGTTGTTTCTTTATTGGTCTGTGTGCTTAGGAGAACTGTATTCATCTTGGGCATTGATTATGCGTGTTGAGTGTTCTTAATACTTCATCATCATTTTCAACATCGACACCACCACCACCATCATCACTATCATCATCACAATGATGATGATGATGAATGATTGCAGCTGGTGCTGCTGCAACAGGAAAATCTATAATAAAAAACAATAGAAAAAAGATGTAAAAGTTCACATTTTAACTAGGTCTTGGTACACGTGTGTTTGTTTGACGGAGGCAAATACATACTATAGCATGTTCTTATATTAATTCAGCTGTAGTTATTGCGTTTTCAACTGTATTCATTCCATTTGCCAGGTTTAAATGACTAAGAATTTTCATGACAGTCTCTATCATCCACGGAGAGAGATTATTCAGTTAAAAAAAAAAAAAAAACGAAAAGAGCAATAACATTTTATCACAATGAATTAAATCAACCTTACTTTACGTGGAAATAAGTGTACATATCCAACGCAGATACGTGTGTAATTAAACTATAAAACTTCATTTCAATCGACAAGCCCCCGGCACCTCCCCCTCCCCCCCCCCCCACCGCCTCTCCCTAGCCATCTCCCTTCCCCTACTTCATCACAAACTCCATTCCCCTCCCCGTTGGCATCGCTTTCCTTTAGGTGCTAAGGTATCCAGCTCGCACTCCTCCCTTTCCCTTTCTCTTCCATGCAGATGGCTTGATCAGTTAGATTTCCTTTTTGCCAAATTGACCCACTCGCCCTCTCCCCCTCCCTCCCTCCCTCCTCTTCCCTCCCTGCCCATGTTTTTTTTTTCCCCGCTGTAATTCTACCCGGCATGTGGGCCGGTGTGTGGAAGCTAAACGTTTGTAGTGGCCATTTGGCCACGGTGATGTGTTAGGTGATGCTGAGCTGTTTGTTGGTGGTTCTTAATCACAGTGCAGACAGAACTGGGAAAGAAGAGTTAGAGTGGCTGCCTTGAAGTTCTCTGGCACAGGACTCATGCCGAAGCAACAATTTAGTATTGTTCAATACTATGCGCCTATGTACGCACCCATAGTTGCACACGCATCGTCATCGTCATCATGGTTTCTATACTTACATTTACAGCCTCTACGACTTCCACTACTACTACTACTACTCTACTACTACGACTACGACTACTACTACTGCTACCACCACCACTACTACTACTACTACTACTACTACTACTACTACGACTACTACTACTATTATTACTACTACTCCACTACTACTACTACTACTACTACTACTACTACTACAGCCACCACTATCATTACTTCGTCGTCTACTACTATTGCTCCTCTGCTGCTGCTACTGCTGGGATTACTACTGCCACTTCTACTACTGCTACTACCACTGCTACTACTATCACTACTATTTTTACTATCACCAACACTACTATACAACACTCCACAACGCAGACGCACATTCACATCCATTCAAACACTTGCAGCCACCTTCGTTTCTATCCCCCCCTCCTCCCGCCTAGCCCCCCCCTTCCCTCCCCCCCCCCTCCCCTTTCGCATACGTACTCGTTCATTCAATTACTCGTGTGAATACACACTATTCACATATTCAGTGTATGCACATGCCTGTGAGTGTGTGTTCCGATTCGGTAGATTGTTTTCCATGCTTTTCACGTTCCTATTTCTTCTTTCTTGTTTAACTGAGTGATTGTTAGAATAATTTGTGATACCTGTGTGAACTGAGACAATTAAATACCCCTGAGGAAGGAAGGTGTGCTCGCCAAAAATTGGGGAAAACCAGAGCCAACTTGTTGTACTGTTGTGCATCGTTCTCTCTCTCTCTCTCTACACACACACACACACACACACACACACACACACACACACACACACACAC
>CM065720.1:5959840-5964840 GCA_033310375.1 Conus canariensis
TCTCTTAAATTTGCGTCTGTGTGAAGGCGCGCTCTTGCGCGTGTATTTGTGTGGGTGTGTGGGGTGGGGGGACGGATGGTGTGTGTGTGTGTGTGTGTGTGTGTGTGTGTGTGTGTGTGTGTGTGTGTGTGTGTGTCCGTGTGTGGGTGGGTGTGCGTCTACGCGCAAGTGTGTGTGTGTGTGTGTGTGTGTGTGTGTGTGTGTGTGTGTGTGTGTGTGTGTGCACGCGCGCGCGCGCGCGTACGTGAGTATGTGTGTGTGTGTGTGTGTGGTGGTGTGTGCGTGCGTGCGCGCGCGCGTACGTGAGTATGTGTGTGTGTGTGTGTGTGTGTGTGTGCGTGCGTGCGTGCGTGCGTGCGTGCGTGCGTGGTGTGTGTGTGTGTGTGTGTGTTGTGTCCCCGTTTGTTCATCGCTGTCTAGAGAGAGAGAGAGAGAGAGAGAGAGAGAGAGAGAGAGAGAGAGAGGATTGGTTATATCTGATATGATTTTCTTTGGGATGGAAGTGAAATGATGAATGCTTTTGATGTTGTTTTCATGTGTTTCAGTTTGACGCCATAAGCATCACTGGATATCTGCAATGCGCGCCTTGAATACAGCTTTACGGATTGTAAAATGACATATAAATCTTTTTCCTGAGTAAAGAAGATGTCTACATAGCGTGCGAAGAAACCCTAAATGTCGCCGTGGATAATGTAATTTATTTGTTTGTTATGATTATGGACAAGCATGCGTGATTGTGTGGCTGGGGGCCGCTCGCTGTGGTGTGTGTGTGTGTGTGTGTGTGTGTGTGTGTGTGTGTGTGTGTGTGTGTGTGTGTGTGTGTTTACGTTTTCGCATGTTTGTGTGCTTTTATATATATACTGTTAAAAAAAGGTTAAGGACCAACATTTCACTGACTTATAAAAAAGAAAATTGGGAAGTGATCAATCTCCAAGTGTAACATGAATTTATTGAATATGTGAAAAGTGTGTAAAGACAATGACAAGTCCGAGGAATTAACAAACTGGAATCGAGCGCAGTACAAACACCCCCACCCCCAAATTTGAAGTCACAGGAGGAGTGTTTGTTCAATGTCATGGTTAATAACGTGTGTGTCCCCCGTCATTGGCAAGGCATTCAAGGCAGCGTTGTCGCATGGAGTTCACAAGTGTGCGCAGAAAGGCCTGGGGGACAGCAGCCCACTCCTGCTGGAGTGACTCAAACAGCTGACCCAGGTTAGCAGGAGGAGGACGACGCTGCTGCAGTCTCCGGCCCAGCTCATCCCAAAGATGTTCGATGGGGTTCAGGTCTGGGCTGTTTGCGGGCCACTGCATTCTGTTGACACCAGCAGCTTGGAGAAACGTGTTTACTGCTCTGGTGCGATGGGGCCATGCATTGTCGTCTTGAAAGACTGCCTGAGGTCCAAGCTGTTGAAGGGCTGGCAGCACCAGGGGTTGCAAAATCTCTGTTTGGTAGCGAAAACCATTCAAGTTCCCTGCCACATTGTAGAGAACCGTTCTGTAGCGTGTGCTTATGCCGCCCCAAATCATAACGGATCCCCCACCATAGCGGTTCCTTTCCAGGACAGCTTCTTCTGCAAAACGCTCCCCACGGCGTCTCCAGACCCTGTTCCGTCTATCAGTGGGATCCAGGCAGAACCACGACTCGTCTGTAAACATCACGTTAGCCCACTGTTCATGTGTCCATCTCACGTGCTGCGTGCACCATACTCGGCGTGCTGCTCTGTGGGCATCAGTCAAATGAGGTCTTATGGCTGGTCGTCGAGCACGGAGGTTAGCGGCGTGTAGGCGGTTTCGTATGGTCATATCACTGACAACAGTGTTGGTGGCATCTCTAAGGCGACGTCTGATGTTGTTTGCACTTGTTCTTTCTTGTGTGGCCTGCCTTTCAATGTATCGGTCCTCTCGTGGTGTTGCTATTCTGCGTCGACCAGAGCGTGGTCGTTCTTGCACTCTTCCTGTGTCTTGAAAGCGTTGTCTGAGTCTGATAACAACAGAGTGTGATACCCCACGTCGCCGTGCCACTTCCCGGACTGCAACTCCTTGAAAGCATCCTATTGCTCTTCCTCGATCCAGCTCGTTCAGTCTTCGACGTGGAGGCATGCAGTTGCATTGCATTTTTCACCAGTACAGTGGCTTTTAAAGACATTTGGTTGAGCATACTTTATGACCTACAGCCTGATTTAGCTCGTGCTTCACATGATTTTGATTCAGCACATGCTCCTCGGATTCCAAACACATCAGAAATTCACCCTAATTTGTTCCAAAAATGACAAGTCGCGACACGTGTTTTTCAAGGCGCGTGAGAAATGTGTGCCACAAAATTGCAGTTGCCGCATTCACTATCAATTTGTGCGTGTGGTTCAATTTGTTTGGACCACAAAGGCGGTACAATTGAATTTTTGCGAATTTTTAAAAGTTTTTATGCATTCTCAATGTTGGTCCTTAACTTTTTTTGAACAGTATATATATATATATATATACACACACACACACACACACACACATAGAGAGAGAGATTGTCCCCTACATTTTATACTGTTTGAATAATGCTTTTAGTTTTTCAGCCACTTTTTTCCTCTCCACACTTTTGTTTTGTTCCATTTTACTACCCTTCGCTGGGTGCTGTTGGATTCTTTTTTGAACCCTTGGTGGTGAGAACACCACAGAATTATGGACTGTGGTGTGTCTCTATTTGACACCAAGAGCACAGACACAATCAGCCGTGTCTCCCTGATGAGTCCGATCCAGCGGACGAAAGGCCTAGGAGCAGGCATTACGAATAAATGTGCCTTTGAGAGGGATTACGATGGTTCCCTCAGGCAGCTAGCGAAGGGCTTCTCATATCTATAATATATTCCCCCGATTTCTTCATCTTCATTTTTTTTTTTTTTTTTTTTTTTATAAAGTTCAAATCTTTGCCAAGTCATTACTATAACGACTGAAGAATTGTTAGCCTGCACTTGTTTTCCCCCACTACTTAATTGTTCAGCATTATATTGTTTGGTCAGTGGGAGATTGCATCTCTTAGGAGATCCAAGTAAAGGTTGTTCTGTACAATTCTTAGCCTCTCAGAATGCTTGGGTTATTGAACAGCAGAGCTGACCACTCAGACTGTTCCGTATCTTTTGATCTCCCTTGCATCCTTGAATGGATCCTCAAGCATAGGCTCAAAGATTGTCCCCTACATTTTATACTGTTTGAATAATGCTTTTAGTTTTTCAGCCACCTTTTTCCTCTCCACACTTTTGTTTTGTTCCATTTTACTACCCTTCGCTGGGTGCTGTTGGATTCTTTTTTGAACCCTTGGTGGTGAGAACACCACAGAATTATGGACTGTGGTGTGTCTCTATTTGACACCAAGAGCACAGACACAATCAGCCGTGTCTCCCTGATGAGTCCGATCCAGCGGACGAAAGGCCTAGGAGCAGGCATTACGAATAAATGTGCCTTTGAGAGGGATTACGATGGTTCCCTCAGGCAGCTAGCGAAGGGCTTCTCATATTTATAATATATTCCCCCGATTTCTTCATCTTCATTTTTTTTTTTTTTTTTTTTTTTTTTTTTTTTTATGAAGTTCAAATCTTTGCCAAGTCATTACTATAACGACTGAAGAATTGTTAGCCTGCACTTGTTTTCCCCCACTACTTAATTGTTCAGCATTATAGAGAGAGAGAGAGAGAGAGAGAGAGAGAGAGAGATTGATAGATAGATAAACACACACACACACACACACACACACACACACACGCGCGCGCGCGCAAACACACACGCGCACACATACACACACACCACATCCCTACTCATAGATGTGCGCGCACCCACAAATACAGGCACAAAGAGAGAGAGAGAGAGAGAGAGAGAGAGAGAGAGAGAGAGAGAGACAGACAGACAGACAGACAGACAGACACACTGAGAGAGAGAGAGAGAGAGAGAGAGAGAGAGAGAGAGGTCATCCACTAAGCCAAGAGAGGCGGCTAAGGACAAGTTGTTGACAGGCGTTGGTCTGTACAATGTACAGTGGACCTGCAAAGGGGACAGAGATACTTCCCTCCCACCCCACCCCTGCCTTGCCTCCGATCATCTAAAGGCCTTGCCAGGTCCTCCATGCACTTTTCAATCCACTTTTCACTCTTTTTCTTCCTCTTGTTTTTGTTTCTTTCTTGTTTTTCTTCTTCTTCAATCCACTTTTCACTCTTCTTCTTCCTCTTGTTTCTTCTTCTTCTTCTTCTTCTTCTTCTTCTTCTTCTTGTCATCATTGTTATTATCTTTATTACCATTATTATCGTCGCTATCATTCTTCTTCTTCTTCCTCTTGTTTCTTCTTCTTCTTCTTCTTCTTCTTCTTCTTCTTCTTCATCTTCTTCTTCTTGTCATCATAGTTATCATCTTTATTATCATTATTATCGTCGCTATCATTCTTCTTCTTCTTCTTCTTCTTCTTCTTCTTCTTCTTCTTTTTCTTGTTATCATCGTTATTCTCTTTATTATTGTTATTATTATCGTTATCATTATTATCATCATCATCATCATCGTTATTATCATAATTTTCATCATTATTATTATTATTATAATTCTTATCATTGTCATCTTTATTATTATTATTATTATTATTATTATTATTGTTGTTGTTATTATTATTATTATTATTATTATCATTATTATTATCATCGTTATTATTATTATTATCATTATTATTGATATTATTAGTATTGCTAATATTACAATTATTATTATTATTGCTATAGTTATATGTTGGTTATTACCATTATTGTTATTATATCCAAAGTCCATATTCAAAACTTTTTCGATGTTCTATCTACCTTTACTGTTTTTCTTCCGTCTCCAGGGAGAAGCTATGATTGTTGCTCTTCTATTGTTCAGTTTTTGTTGGTATCTTTGGTTCTTCCTTTCTTTGTTTCTTTTACTTGCACCATGTGGCACCATTCCAGTCCATGTGGGTGGACGCTCTTCCGTCTAAAGTCTTGTGGTGGACACTAT
>CM065720.1:5969840-5977340 GCA_033310375.1 Conus canariensis
ACACAGGCACCACAAAATCATTATCCCGTGCATGGGAGCACGCTCAGAAAGACGCATGGAATACTAGGGGGAAAAATGGCAAAGCTGAAAATTGCCAGCCAACTAATTAACAGGAGACGCCTACACAAAGCTATCACGCTATCCTTTCTGCCTGACTACACGTTGCTCAGCAAAGAGTCTTTATCCCCGACGAATGGCGGGAATGGGAAAACAAAACTCTGTCCCTGCCTCTGTCTCTGTTTCTGTCTCTGTCCTGTCTGTCTGTCTGTCTGTCTGTCTGTCTGTCTGTCTTCTCTCTCTCTCTCTCACACACACACACACACACACACACCACACACACACACCACACACACACACACACACACACACACACACACATGTATATATGGGCAAGCGCAAAGTTGGGGGGCTGAAGAAACGTTTCAAGGACTGCCTCAAAGTGTCCCTCAAAGGCCTGGACATCAACCTCAACACCTGGGAGTCGCCTGCCCTGGTTCGCCCAGCCTGGCGAAGCAGCCTCACAAAGGGTGCATGTACATCAGAGAAAAGACGCACAGCAGAGGCTGAGAGAAAGCGAGCCGCGCGCAAGGCCAGAGCTACCTCCACCTCCACTTTCGCACCCACCCACATGTGTCCCACATGTGGGCGTTCCTTCCGGGCCCAAATCGGCCTCACCAGCCACCTGCGGACCCACACTCAGCAATCTTCCATCTGAGATTGAAGTCATGGTCATCTTCGAGATCGAAGGACAAACAACAACATATATATATAGTAGAAAGAAACACGTGGAGAGCGTGGCAGCAGAGAGTCCTCAGAAGAGAAGCCCCCTTCAAGCAAGTGTTTCGGCCCTTATCTCCTGACACTCTAGGGGGGTTGGGCCACACCCGGTTCATGACTCCGGATGTCCCTCTGCTGCCCCCTTTTTTTTTCCCATCTTGGGACGAGCCATGGCTGGGATTCGAACCCATGACCCTCTGGACATGCTCATTTTCCACTTAATGACTCGCGCTTTAACCACTGAGCCACAGGGACACCTGATATTTGTAGGGAAATTAAGCCTTATGAAGTTCACTTTTGTTCCTCCTTGACCAGATCCAGCTTGAACACCTCTCTGCCGCTTCTGCCATTGCTTTCAGGGCTCTGGTTTTTTCCTTCCCTGCAACTGAGAGCTGTTTCATGAGGCTGTATGCAGACGTTCCTACAAACCCCCTAGCTCCAATTTCTGCAGTGAGGACTTTGACCTGATAGCCTTCTCTCCTCAGGCTGTTTGCCAGATCAGCATACTTTTCAGTCTTGTAGATTTGAGCTGCCTCCATTCTGTTCTCATATGGCACCGTGAGCTCGATCATGATCAGCTGCTTGGTTGACTTAGAGTGGACTACTATGTCTGGTCTCATGCCACTCTTGCTGATGATCTCTGGGTGACTCTTCCATTCTGGGAGGTCTGCAGTGCACTCCCAGTCATCTGCCCCGTCCAGCAGACTCTGCCTGCATGTTTCGAGTGGCACTGTTGTTCTTGGCCATGATTTGCTGCCTCCTGCCGTGAAGAATGTTGCGGGTGCTTTTGGAGTCCTGATTTTCCCTTTTGTGGTGTTGGTACTAGCCCAGACTACTTGTACAATTTCTTTGAGCACTTGCTTGTGCCTCCATGTGTACCTTCCTTGAGCCAGGGCTACTTTACATGAGCTTAGGACATGCTCCACTGTTTGTTTTTCATGGCAGAGGGGGCATGCAGGATCGTCTGTTTTCCCCCACTTCACCAGGTTTGCATTTGAGGGCAGAAGGTCATATGCAGATCTGAGAATGAAGCTGATCCTGAGAGGGGCCATGTGCCAAATGTCATTCCAAGTGAGACTTCTTTGGAGTGCATTCTCCCACGTTGTCCATTGCCCTTGCTGGCTCTGCTGGACTGCTTTTTGGAGTCTTTTTTGGTCTTCTTCTTTTCTCATCTCCTGAATCATCATGTCTCTTTTGGCTTTTCCTTTGGCCTTTGACCACCATTCAGTTTTGGTCACCCCCAGTCCCTGTCTGTTGGTCTGTGTGTGTCCTGTTATTTCTCTGATCTTGAGACTTTCTTTTGCAGAATCCATCGCCTCTTGAACTTTCCATTTTCTGCCTGTCTTCAGCTGGGGCTTAATTGCTTCTACCACCTTGTCTCCTGAGTCCTCCAGCATGCTTTGAAGTCTGATCTTCCCTGCTTTGTATTCCTCCAGGATGGATTTCAGGGGTAGTTTCAGCTTTGCTTGGCGACAGTACAGCGCTATGTCAGTCAGACAGGGTGGGACACCAAGCCATTTCCTTGTGAACTTGTTGATTTTGGCTTCCATTGCCTCCACTATGCTGGTGCAGATGTCGTATATCATCAGAGGCCATAGCAGCTTTGGTATCAGCATGAACTGCAGACACCAGACCTTGTATTTGCCAGGGAGCCCACACTGGTCAATGGTCTCCAAGCCTTCCTCCGCCATCTGCTTGGTTTCTTTTGCTCTTTGTGTGTCTTTCAGCGTATCATCATACCATCTTCCAAGGCTCTTGACTGGTTCTTCTGTGACTGTTGGAATGGCCTGGTTGGCAACACTGAAGACCACAGATCCGGCCACTTTTCCTTTCCTCAGTGAGAGACTCCGTGATTTCTTTGGCTTGAACTTCATTCTGGATGAGGCAACTATGTCGTCCAGCCTCTCCAGCACATGACGTGTCTCGTCTTCTCTGGATGAAATCACTGTAGTGTCATCCATGAAGGCCTTGAGAGGAGGCATCTTGTATCCATCGCCAAGGTCTGTTTGTCTCGCGTTGTTTGTTGCTGCTTTCAAGATGAGTTCCATTGCCAGCACGAACAGTATTGGGGAAATTGCACAGCCCATTGCAATACCCACTTCCAAGTTGATCCAGTCTGTTGTGTACTCCTTGGTAGAGAACCGCATTGAGAAGCCATTGAAGTACTTCTTGAGCATGTCGCGGATGTTCTTTGGCACATGGTACATCTCAAGAGCCAACTGTATCATCTCATGGGGCACAGATCCATATGCGTTTGCCAGATCAAGCCACACTACGTCCAGGTCTCTCTTTTCTGTTTTTGCTTTTTGGATTGCGTCCCAGATCATTGTGGCGTGTTCTACACAGCCCGCCACGCCTGGGATGCCACCTTTCTGGACTGACACATCCAAGTACTTGTTTTCCATCAGGTACTTGGTCAGCCTTGCTGCCATGACAGAGAAGAAGATTTTCCCTTCGACGTTCAGTAGTGATATTGGCCTGAACTGGCTAATGTCACTTGAGTTTTGCTCTTTGGGGATGTACACACCATCTGCCGTCATCCACTGGCCGCTGATCTTCTGGTTTCTCCAAGCCGATCGCAGCAGCCTGTGGAGCCACTCCAGCACCTTGGGACATTTCTTGTAAAGCTGGTAAGGTATTCCGTTTGGCCCTGGTGATGATTTGGCTCTGGCTTTGTCGACCACCTTCTTGATTTCCGCCAACGTTGGAGGCTTGCCATTGAACTGTTCCTCAGGGTTGGTTGGCCACACCAGACCTTGAATGTCGAGTGGTGCTTTGCTCTGTGGGTCAGAGTATGTTTTCCTCAGATGCTGCTCAAGAACTCCTTTGTCCACACTTAGGGTCCCAGATTTTGGCTGCTCAAACAGTGTTCTGGCAAACTGGAAGGGGTCTCTGAAGAAGCGCTCTTGTGTCTTCTTCTTTTTGCTCTTCCTCTTCCTCGCAGATTCCGCTTTGCTGAGGGCACTGTGTTTTTCTTTCAGGTCTTTCCACAGTTTTTCCAAGCCTTGTTTTTCAGCTGGCAGTGCGGTCTTCATTTGCATCTTGAGGTTTTTCTTTTGGACCCTGATCTTGTCCATCTTTTCTTGGCGTCTGGATTTCTTTGGGGGTGTTTTCTCTTTGGGTAGTTTTGCTCCATAGGCGTCTCTACATGTGGCATACACAATGTCCCCATATGTGGCTAGTTTGTGTTCGAGGGTGCTTTTCCCTATCAGTGCATCGAGTCTTTGGACGATTTTTGCATCCAGTTTCTCCCAATCTTCAGTTTCGTTTGCTCGTGGCAGGTTGAGTTTCAGGCGCCTGGCATCGAGGGCCTGTGCAAATTCCTCATCCGAACCAACAGCGTGGATGTCCTTGGCACTGTGGTTTAAATCCTGGCCTTGGCCTTCCGACGTCTTATCTGCTGATGCAGTGCGCTGCTGCTCATTCAGATGAGTCTTCACACATCCCATCTTTGTTCTGTGGATCTTCATGCCACGGGTGGTAGCGAAACGCTTTCCACAGACACATGGATATTCCATTTGGTCCATGTTCATAGTCCGTTTGGGATTTGCAGTCATGATTGGTTGAGCACCGATGGATTCATATATATATATATATATATATATATATATATATATATATATATGTGTGTGTGTGTGTGTGTGTGTGTGTGTGTGTGTGTGTGTGTGTGTGTGTGTATGTATGTATAAATACGTCTCTCTCTCTCTCTCTCTCTCTCTCTCTCTCTCTCTCTCTATATATATATATATATATATATATATATATGCATGCATGCACGCATGTGCGTGTAAAACGGTTACAACATGGATGGAAGGCAGTTTGTAAGACATAGATAAAAGCAGTGTCTTTTCTTGTCCCATCATTGGGCAATGAGTCAGTGGGGCGCCGCTCTGAACAGCTTTTCACCACTTCTTCTTTCAGGCCTGTCACTCGTGTGTCCAACCCTGGGTCCTTGTGGACGGTTTCCCTGTCAATTCCACAACGTTGTTCGTCCATAATTTGTGTTTGTTTGTTTGTCTGTTTGATTGCTTTGTCTCCCTCTCTGTCTTCACCTTTCAACAGTTCCCAGGATGACTATTTTAGCAAAGCCATTGTTTCTTCTTACATGGCCATGCCGATGTTGTTGCTTTTTCTTGTGTGATGTCCACATACCTTTTAAAGTTCTGATGTGCTGCTTAATTGTTTGACGCACTTGTTCATTAGAGATATGATCAGTACAACACTTCTCGGGTATCCTGCTCTAGTACCTCATTCACACAGCTCGGATTCTCCTTTCCAGGTCTGTTGCCAGGATCCATGTCTCGCATGCATGCAGAAAGATACACTACACTAATGCATGCAGGAAGATACCCTACACCAATGCATGCAGGAAGATACACTACACCAATGCATGCAGGAAGATACCCTACACCAATGCATGCAGGAAGATACCCTACACCAATGCATGCAGGAAGATACACTACACCAATGCATGCAGGAAGATACCCTACACCAATGCATGCAGGAAGATACCCTACACCAATGCATGCAGGAAGATACACTACACCAATGCATGCAGGAAGATACAATACACCAATGCATGCAGCAGAAGATCTGTGTTTCGAGGAGTTGTTATTTTTCTTCCATACAGGTTTATTATGGACAGTGTCATCGTTGTCCTTGCTGCTCTTGAGAGGAAATCTGGATTGAATACCTCAATGGTACTGACGTATCCCAGGTAAATGAGCTGCTGAACAGTTCATAGCTTCTATACTTGGATATTATTATCATATCAATAGTGATGGTAATTGTGTGTCTGGCCGTCAATTTAGTCTTCTCAGCGGTGACTTTTATGCCATAACTTGACATTTCATCCAGCCTTTTCAACGATCTCTGAGACTTCTTGTTCACCGCCTGCCAAGCTATCGGTGTCATCCGCTAAACAAAGGCTTGGGACTGTTCTTCCTCCAGTGTTGACTCTAGTGACATGAACTTTCAGTGCATCAAGTATTATGTGATAGAGAAATATGTTGAAAAGTGTGGGAGATAGGCGTCAGCCTTGACAAACTCCATCTTCAGAGTAGGACCAATATCCTAGAGCATCCTGTATGAGGACTGAGCTGGTCTTTTGGAGTATAGTTGCTGGACGATGTTGGCAAGCTTTAGCCCTGTATTGCATCTCTTCCTTGTGGCCCATAGCGCCTCCAGTCAGACTCTGTAGAACGCCTTCTTGAAGTCCATGAAGACATAGTAGAACTTTTTGTTGCTTTGGAAGTGTTTACATCAAAAGATACGCAGGTTAAGGACCTGTTCAATGGTACTTCTATTTCCTGTTTTTCAGCAATAATTGTTCATGCTTTTGATCAATCAAACTGAGAGCACGGTAATTCTGGCAGTGTTGGGGATTTTTGTTTTGTTTGGGGTGGGGGGGTGGGGGTCATGGGGGTCGGGGGAGGGTGATGATTAGTGATTAGTCGGGTCATCAGTCACTGCCTCTCCACATTGCTTTCTGTAGAGATGTGCCAGCATCTGTAGTTAAAGAAATGTATCAGTGTCTAAATGGAGGGACCCTCAGAGGGAGGATTTAAGTTACCACAGTAATGGACTGTAGACGGCCAAAAAAAGCAAAATCTTGAGAGAGAGAGAGAGAGAGAGAGAGAGAGAGAGAGAGAGAGAGGAGAGAGAGGTGGGTTGTGGGTGGACAGGGAAGGGAGGCGTAAGGACAGGGGGGGGGGGAGGGCAGTCGAACAGCCAGCAATCCGTGCTCGATCGCCTGGAGATATTGCACTGCTGCTGAGATTCATTACTGATGTCCTGTGGTGCACAGTTATTGGGGATAATTTGCCTCAGGAGATAACACAGATCTACCGAGGGCTGCTGGGATGAATGTTAATGTCTGGCTGCAGGAACCAAGTTTACTGATGATCACCACCCTTCACGTGAAGACGTTAATTTCATCTCTGTGTCTATACAGCTTACGGACACGTGAGTGCTTTGGTCTACATAACTCGTCGTGGGGATATGTATATCATTTTAAGGGAAGGCCGAAATTCAGTACTACACTGACATCAAAAATGTCCTTAGTGGTACCGGATCTTCTGGGTGGGGGTTTGACAAGCGGGAAGATGATCATGACATGGTGCTCACAGAACGGGAAGATGATCATGACATGGTGCTCACAGAACGGGAAGATGATCATGACATGGTGCTCACAGAACGGGAAGATGATCATGACATGGTGCTCACAGAACGGGAAGATGATCATGACATGGTGCTCACAGAACGGGAAGATGATCATGACATGGTGCTCACAGAACGGGAAGATGATCATGACATGGTGCTCACAGAACGGGAAGATGATCATGACATGGTGCTCACAGAACGGGAAGATGATCATGACATGGTGCTCACAGAACGGGAAGATGATCATGACATGGTGCTCACAGAACGGGAAGATGATCATGACATGGTGCTCACAGAACGGGAAGATGATCATGACATGGTGCTCACAGAACGGGAAGATGATCATGACATGGTGCTCACAGAACGGGTGAGTGGGCTTTGGATTCCAGTGGGAAGACAAAAACTGCAGTCTTGAATCCGGTCCTCTTCGTTGTTGAGAGTGTTACACAAATTGACTAGCTGCAAATCTGTGACAGTGACATCAAGGCTCAGTAAACGACCATGGCAGGATAATAGCAAACCTACGCTTCGCCGATGACATCGACAGGCTAACAGAAGAAG
>CM065720.1:5982340-5984840 GCA_033310375.1 Conus canariensis
ATTCACACCACATGCTATATCCGGAAGTTAATCACACATGCCATATCGGGAAGTCATTCACACATTCTATACCTGGAAACCATTCTTACATGCTATGTCTAGAAACTATTCGCACATGCTGTATCTGGAAGCCATCCACACCACTTGCTGTATCTGGAAGCCATTCACACATGCTATATCTGGAAGCCATTCACACATGCTATATCTGGAAGCCATCCACACCGCATGCTACGTCTGCAAGTCATTCACACCACTTGCTATTCTGGAAGCCATTCACACATGCTATATCTGGAAGCCATACACACCACATGCTATATCTGGAAGCCATTATCACCACATTATCTGGAAGCCATTCACACCACGCGCTATATGTGGAAGTCATTCACACCACTTGCTGTATGTAGAAGCTATTCAAACCACATGCTGTGTATGAGAATCATTCACACAACACGCTATATATGAAAGTCATTCCCACCATATGTTATGTATGAAAATCATTCACACCACACGCTTTATTTTAAAGTCATCCACACGACATCCTATGCATGAAAGTCATTCACACCACACGCAATATTTGGAAGTCATTCTCAACACATGCCATATGTAAGAAATAAACGTCTACGCCATAGGCTCACTGGAAAACATGTTCACACAGCAAGCTATATTTTAGAACAACCATTCACCTCAAAGACTTAAGGGAGAATACTCTACACACAAGCTGTACTTTAAAACAAGCATTAACGCCACAGCCTTATAGCAGAATAATGCTTTGAAAAACCGCAAGCTATATTTCAGAACAAAGTTTCAAACCATACGCTCTGTCTTAAAGTAGACCATTCGCACCAACTGGGCAAACATCATTCAGTGAGCTGACAACCTCTTGACACATTGATTTCCAAGTCTGGGCTCTGTTCAGTTTGTTCTTTATTGACATTCAGCGCCTGAAGCGAACGAAGCAATCACAACTCAGAAGAAGCAGCACAACCTTGACTCATGAGGAGTGATCACACGGGTGAGTATGGGCCACGTGGTGCTCGGGTTGTTCACAACATCAGACACAGTGCACACAAGATCATCCTGTACACAACAGTACCATGAACGTATATCAAACGAATATGGCCGTGCGGTAACACACTGTACATTTTACACACAGAACTGAAATAATGAATGAAATAAATGGGCATGTACAGTGAAACAGGACAGTTATTGACATACATGTGTGTGACAAACGGCGTGTGATCACACTGTATATTGTACACACAGAACTGAAATGATGAATAAGAGATAGACATATACAGTAAACATATTGACATCCATGTGTGCGACGTATCGTAGGAGTGCATACATAGGTGCTTGCACACATTGCAAGTTTGATTATGTACACCTTGAAGTAGCCTAGGTTGCTTGACATGTACCTGCTATGAGACTGACTGAGCACAGGCACATGAGTGATTACAGGACAAAGTGCGACGCCTCACGTGCAAAATGAAGTGTTCTACGTTCATGTCCATATGTCACATCCTGCTCATAGGTCAGACAAAGCAAAACCCTCCACACAGGTAAGGAGCACATTGACGGAAGAGAATCACGTGGTCATTCAAACAGATGGATGCAGACTAAGGGACAGTAACTGTATTTACATGAGGCGAAATTGAAACGAATAACCCCAAACAATAATCATTAGGGAAAACAAACTGTTCAGGGAAACGTTAAAAAAAATTGTAAACAAACACAACAAAATTCACAACTGAATGACAATCATTCTACAGACATAATTCGTGCTACAGACATAATTCGTGCTACAGACATAACTCGTGCTTGATAAGGCTCGGTGCAAGAAGGGAGAAAACCATAGAGAAAACACAAACCATCGTTTCTGCATGACATCAAAAAATTTGCAATAAACCATTAATAACAATGTACAGAGCGACCTACAGGAACCCTGAGTATGTAAAGGAACATATCATTAGCAAAAATCAATAACAGAAGTAATGACCGCTCAATCAGCGCGCACCCGATAATCAACGTTCGTTCGAAACTGCAAAACAAAATTACATCCCCCTACCCATTTCCTCCCCCGTGAGAATCAATAATCAGTGTTAAAAAGAAAGAAACCTGCAGTGACTTAGAAAGGAAGATGACTGTTTTGACATTGCATTTCAACACTGTATATTCCTCAGTCCAATCTGCTCAAAACTGGTCGAGAAATGTGAAGAGAAAAAAATGCCATGACGAACGGATAAATGAGAAAACACAGGATACAGAGTCGAAAGCTCCCGGTTCCCATGGTAACCACTGCTTTTGAACTGTTTTTCTCATGTTTATACCCAGGACCACCACACCAATGGTCGGTCATATCAGGAGGTTCAACCTCAGACTTCAAGTCGAAAAATACCCAACAAGTTAAAAGTTCATAAATTTTAAAAAGAGAGGATATTATTTCCGCAATACAATACAGACAAACAGATTACAAGACATCTGTTTGTCTGTATTGCCTTGC
>CM065720.1:5989840-5999840 GCA_033310375.1 Conus canariensis
GACCTGTACCATCTCGTCATGAGAAGATGTGTCGTCATAAGGCCTCTTCGTAAGGGTCGTAACTCCACGTTGATTCACCAGGAAATCTGCACTGAGGAAATATGCCACATTGTGCCAGTCTTCATCATCAGCATCAACACCAACAGCTTCACAGAGAGAGAGAGAGAGAGAGAGAGAGAGAGAGAGAGAGAGAGAGAGAGAGAGAGAGAGAGAGAGATTCTGACTCTCCTATTTTATGGAATTTAAGAGAGAGAGAGAGAGAGAGAGAGAGAGTGTGTGTGTGTGTGTGTGTGTGTGTGTGTGTGTGCGCGCGTGTGTGCGTGTGTGTGTGTGTGTATGTGTGTGTGTGTGTGTGTGTGTGTGTGTGTGTGTGTGTGTGCGCGCGCGCGCGCGCAAGCGCAAGCGCGAGTGTGTATGTGTGCGTATGTGTGTGTCTGTGTGTGTGTGCGCGCGCGCGTGCATGTGCTTTCGAAATAATTACGGAAGAACTTCGAACAGGAAGCTGCTTTAGATATGTTAATCTTGAAAAAAAAAAAAAATTGAGACTGCATGAATACGTTCTGCTATCAAAGGAAGCCTATCTGTTTTTTGTTTGTTTTTGTTTCTCTTTTGTTTTAATATGCTGAATTTGTACATACAATGTTCAGCATATCCGTTCTGTGGCGCTCATTAACTATTTGGCCTTGCTCAGGCAGCATTGGTTGGCTCCTACTCGTTTTGCATCACAAGTTTAATGACGGTATTCCCTATGACGTGGAATGGTCTGATGACCTATGTGCAGAAGAAAAAAATGCGTAACAAATTTAGAGGCTTTTAGAAAAGTCATAGTATCATTGACTTTTTGTTGGCTATTCGTAATTCCTTGCCTATTGAAAATTACGTATATCGTGATAAGTTACGATAGTACATAATAGTGGAATATTCGATTTGGAATTATAAGCTGGCGGCTTTGGGTTATCAGAGCAGAATGAATAATTAGGCCGGTTAACTGTGTATAACAATAGAAGACTGAAAGTGTTAATGTTTTGCAGGGCGTGAAGCCTTTACTAGAGTTGAGCTTTCCTCGGCTTACGTGTAATTCAGCCAGAGGCAAGCTCTTGTTTCCATTCAAACCAGCGTTTTGGATCTGCTGATGTGTCTAAAAACAACCGACTTATGTGTCATAGCACAACGTAGGTTTGGACAACGGGGTGTGTGTGCAAAGTCATTGTCCATTTTCAGGTTATGATATTGTTATCATGGTGTGCGTACAATCTACACGAAAAATAAAACACCTCCAGTATCACACACACACACACACACTGTCATGTGATGTAGCCTCACATGGCGACATGTGACGTTCCATCGCGTACGCCCTTATTTGTTATAAAGCATTTCCCTAGGTAGGGAAGAGGAAAGGTAAAAGAAAAGAAAGTTTGAATGGCCTGACCGGTGTGGTCGGTGTCGCTGGTGGCTATAGACGTAGGGCAATTATTGGTTGAATGGACGGACGTTGTCCATTCGTCAGCAGCCATGGGCTGGTAATGCGTAGAGTTAGACGAGTACTCACTGAACGTGTACTCAAAAAGAGCGCAGGAGGGAAAAACAAGGAATAGGAAGGAGATGGCTTGGGGACACTGACCGGACAGGTTGTTTGAAGAACGAGTTCCACCTGCGACTCACCATTACCAGGTGAGGTATAGACAGATGGGGAGAGAAGAAAGAGAGAAGTTAAGAAAAGGGAAAAAGGGAAAAGAATTTATGATTATTCAGATTTTGAAATAGATTACTTACACGGACTTCATTCGTGTTTCAGCCCTTCCCAGTGCTGTGGCAGCACCAGTTAGGCAGTCGCACAAATATTTGGGCTACAGTGCTGCGGCAGCACCTAATCGTCTCCAGGGTTGGAGAATCGAGCTGTAGAGGACAACGACTGCACCAGTTGTGAGAAAAGAAAGCATTTGTCATGTTGGCCCATAATGATTTTTTTTATTGTCCCCCTGATGAACTCAGTTGATACTACTGTATTTTAAGCCATCTTTTGATTTTTCTTTGAAAATATATACATTGTTTCTCCACTGAGGAGGAGAAACCGGTAAAAGATATATTTGTGAAGTATTATGTATAATGAGGTGAAATTTGGTCCCAACTAGTGGATCTGTGGAATGATTGTACCTCCACTGGAGAGGAGGAATGAAAAATAATTCCTTGAAGACAAACGAGTTGAATATGACGGAAAATTGATTATTGTTTAGTAAATTATTCCCCGGAGAGGAGGGGGAGAAGAAGAGTTATTGCAGTGCGCCTTCTGGTTGTTTGGAGAGAGTGCGTGTGCACGGAGTGAATGCTGAGCTGAGTGCAGGCATGCATGTATGCACAGTATGACAGTGGTGACCCCGACTAGGACTAGGGCTTAGGACATAGGACAAGGTTTTTTTGTACCCCTCCAAGAAAAAAAAGATTTCTATTTGTACCCCTCCAAGGAAAAAAAAATCTATTTGTACCCCTCCAAAGACAAATTAAGATTTCCCCTCCAAGAAAAAAAAAATCTATCTGTGCAAAGAAAAATTTGTATAATTGATGTCTTTATTGTTTGTAGTCTTTATTTTCATTTGTTTCTGTATGTGTGTGTTCGAATGTTGTTGATTTCTTTTGATTGCTCTGCTCTGTTAGGGTTGTTTTTTTTTGTAGGATTTTCTTTTGACCCTTTTCCCCCTCAGGACCGATAGCCTCAACCTCCTCTTGCTCGTACCTGGCAGCAAGGGGGCAGGGCGTTGAGGAGTCGTTGTCCTTCCCCTAGCTTAGATTTTGTTTTGTCCCCTTCCCCAGGACTGATAGCCCCAACCTCTTCCTGCTCTGTTTTAGCAGGGGGGCATGGCGTTGGGGAGTCAATAGTCCCTCCCTCTCTCATTACTATCTAATTCTTTATCTTTCCTCTCGTTTTATTTGGATTTTTCCCCTTTCCCCTCTGAGTGTGGGATCGACTTCACCTCCGTCACTCAACTAGTGTAGGTGGTGGAGTGGATTACCGCTCACTCCAAATAAACGTCTTTTTTTGATTATCTTTTGGGTTTTGGGTTCTTTTGGTGTGTGTGTGTGTGTTTTCTGATTGTATATTTATTAGATTGTTTATTGCATTGAGTTTCAGTATATTGTGTGTATTATTATTTGAATACTTCCCCGTCTCCAGCTTTACGGGAGACAGTTGCCATTAGGGTGCTGTCTGAGGGCCTCTTTCGCTTTTTCTGATTTCCTCTTTCTATACCGGACCTGTCTATTCTTTCATTTCCTTTTCACCCCCTTTACAAAAAAAATCTCCAAACCTTCTCTTCAATAGGCACCTATCTAGTTTCTTTTCATCAGTGTCATCTTTTAGGTAGGATTTCCGTTAGTGTACGTTTTCTCCCCCTCTTTTTAATTGTTCGTTAATTCATTTGTTTTGTAATTTTGTATTCACTTATTGTTTAAGGCGATTCATTTGTTTTGTGAACTCATCTATTGTTTTACCAAGAAACTAAGTAAGAAAGTAACAAGTACAGTAAGAACAGTTAAGAACATAAACATTATAAAGAATTTATTTCCGGGAAAAAACTTTAGTCTGTTTTCTTTTCACTGGAAACAAGAGTTATTAGTATTGCATTTCATTTTCTTAGCTGTTTTTGTTCCCTTTCGGAAAGAATATTGGTGAAAATCTCTTTTGGAAAGACCACATTGTCAATTCTTATTAGTGCTTTTCTTTTATAAGCCTTTATTATTTTTCTGTTTATACCGGCATTTAAATTCTTTATTTGTACATACTGTAACAAAAGTTTTTTTTTTTTGAAAACGTATATAACATCACATATCGCCTTATTTTAATCATATTTAGTCATGTTTCTTGTTTCTTTGTGATAACTATTCATGATGGAAAATTTTGAATATGTACGACAGGCCGAGCGTTTAGGCTTTGAAGGTGATAAATTGCAAACTATGTCCAACAATGTCTGGATAGGGCAGACAGAGATAGAGAGGAGAGACAGGAAGACAGAGACAACTAGAAGAAAAAGATAAAGAACGACAAGAAAAGGATAAAGAACGACAAGAAAAGGATAAAGAACGACAAGAAAATCTAAAAAGATTAGAGCTTGAAGAGAAAAAACTACAGAAAGAGATGGAAGAAAATAAAAAAATAGAGTTTGAAGAAAAAAAACTACAGACAGACAGAGAGGAGGTTCAGAGAAAACTAGAGCTAGAGGATAAGGATAAGGAACGGCAGTTTAAACTGAGACAACTTGAATTAGAGACTGATGCGGAAATTAAAAAATTACAGGCATCGAGAGAACCTCCACCACCTCCATCGGTCGGTTCCGCGAGTTCATTTCATCCGAAGTCAACATACATTCCGAAGTTGCCGCCGTTCGAAGAAAAAACCGATGATATTGACAGTTTTCTTTTTCGGTTCGAGAACCACGCTACTTCTTGTGGTTGGCCGAAGGAGAAATGGACGTTGTTTATCGCGTCGCTGTTTAAGGGAAGTGCTTTGGCACTATACCACACACTTGCGGCAAAGGAAGGGTTGACTTGGGATCAGTTAAAAGAAGAACTCTTAAAGAAGTTTCAATGCTCAGCTGACCGTTTTCGTGAGCGTTTCCGATCTATTCGTCCTGACAAGGGAGAATCATTTCCGTCTTTTTTTATAAGAATGAGTCATTGTTTAGACAGATGGATAGAGCTAACAAAGACAAATAAAACTTTCGAATCACTGCGAGATTTGCTACTTCGAGAGCAACTTTTTCAAAGCGTCAGTAAAGATTTGGCCACTTTTCTTAAGGAAAGACAGTTCGATAGCGTTGAAGAAATGTGTCAGATGGCGGATCAGTACTGTATTGCTCATCCGGATAAAGGTGTTGCCCGCAAGGAAAATTCATCCCTTTTCGAGTCTCACGCGGCATTTCAGATACATTCTGGACAAGGAAACTTTAGAAGAGGAAATCGCGCTTCATTCCAAGGTCCGCACTCTTACACGTCTTTTGGCAACAGACAACGACCTTTCCGTGGTCAAGGCCATGTCGGTTCTGGCGATTTCCGTCAGTACGAATACTCACCACCGGAAAGACCTTTTCCTTTCCGAGGGCGTGGTGAACAACAACCGCGAAGACCCTTTGGTCCAGTTCGTGGGCAAGGTCGAGGTTCACAGACTAATGGTAACCAGTTGTCCGCCAACCAAACCATGCGTTGCCACTTTTGTGAGTGCAAATTCCATTTGAAACGGGACTGTCCTTTCAAAGGAAGTGGAGCAAAGACTGGATTTGTTTCCACTACATGTGAAGGTCTTGTTTTGGCACCAGATCAGTCCATTGATGGTCTTCTTTTGGAGGATTGTGCCATTAATGGTTTACAAGGTTCTGTTTTGCGAGATACAGGTTGCACCACAGCTGGTGTAAGGAAATGTTTTGTTCTACCAGACCAATATCTTGACAGTGTTCAGAAATGCAGATCGTTTGGTGGAAAAATTGAAACTTTTCCACTTGCAAAAATTTCCGTTGATACACCATACTACTCCGGGTCACTTACCGCCTGTGTTATTGAGAATCCAGTTTGCGATTTGATTTTGGGAAATCTACCAGGTGTTGCGACAGTACAGGGTGGTGCCGGAGGATCTTTCGTTCCTTGTCTCATCAGTACAAGATCAAAAGTCGTAGAGCAGGGAAAACCAACAAAACCACTCAAGGTTTCAAAACTGGATGAACTAAAAGTTACGCCAGATGTTTTGAAGACCATGCAGAGAAGCGACGAGACATTGACGACTGTACTGTCTACTGCAAAGCAGAGTGTCTCTGACAAACCAACGGACAAGCCGACGTACGTACTGGACTCTGACATCCTCTACAGGCATGTACCTGGACAAGACAACAAACAGATTGTGGTTCCCAAACCACTGAGGGAAACGGTATTACATACGGCCCATGATGCATTATTCGCAGGTCATTGTGGTATCAAGCGAACGTTAAAAGAGTTCTGGATTCATTTTTTTGGCCAGGGGTCACAAGAGAAGTCACACAGTATTGTCGCTCTTGTGACATTTGCCAAAAAACAACTCAAAAAGGTCGCGTCCCATGTGCACCTTTGCACAAAATGCCCCTAATTTCGGTTCCCTTTCGGAAGGTGGCCATTGACCTTGTCGGCCCTTTCCCACAATCTTCCTCGGGAAATCGGTATATCCTCACTTTGGTCGACACGGCGACAAGATTTCCCGAAGCAATTCCCCTGAAGAAAATCGATACCGTATCTGTCGCTGAGACACTGCTGTCTATTTTTTCCGGAGTAGGACTTCCCGAGGAAATTCTGTCAGATTGCGGGACACAGTTCATTTCAGACCTCATGAAGGAAATATACAGACTGCTGTCGATCTCTTCTGTTTCAACCACGCCATACCATCCCCAGTCCAATGGAATGGTTGAAAGATTTAATGGAACATTAAAGTCCATGTTGAGAAAAGTCACAAGGCAGGAGCCTCAAGAATGGGATCGTTTTATACCTGCATTGCTCTTTGCATACAGGGAACTGCCGAACGAAACGTTGGGGTTTTCGCCTTTTGAATTGCTTTTTGGACATTCACCACGGGGTCCTTTGGATCTGTTAGTCACACAGTGGACGAACAAGACAGACATACCTGAAGACAAGAACGTTTACCAATACGTCTATGACCTACATAACCGAATAAAAGACGCATGTGAACTTGCCCAACAGTCAGCTGACAGGAAAACTGATTTGTATAAGGACTTTGCTGACAGGAAAGCAAAGGCACGTTCATTCAGTGTAGGTGACAAGGTACTTGTCCTGTTGACAGACGAGCACAACA
This sequence comes from Conus canariensis, assembly GCA_033310375.1. Taxonomy (NCBI): domain Eukaryota; kingdom Metazoa; phylum Mollusca; class Gastropoda; order Neogastropoda; family Conidae; genus Conus; species Conus canariensis. The sequence goes on from CM065720.1 coordinate 5,996,661, forward strand.
AACTTCGTGTCATGTGGAAAGGTCCTTTTGATGTCATTGAAAAACTTTCTGGAGTGAACTACAAAGTGAAAATGGCGAATACTGACAAGGTGTTCCATGTAAACATGCTAAAAAAGTATGTTGAACGTACAAATGTTGCCATTAATGAGTCAATTGAATGGATGTGTCCAGTGTCTGAAACGGATGTGGCTGTTACAGAAATCATTGATTCTGATTTTGTACCTGATGTTACATACAGAGACAGAGCAAAGACTGTACAAACAACAAATGTGGGATTGTTAACGTCTACCAGTATAGATGATACTGTACCTCTGCCCACTCTTTCTGTCAAGGGGGAAACTTATCGTGATGTCATTGTGTGTGATGATTTGTCTTTGATTCAGAAAGAACAATTGGAAGGTATTTTGAAGGACTTTCAGGATGTTCTGACTGATACCCCAGGGACAGTGACAGCAATTGAACCCCATACTATTCACTTGAGTACGGAAAACCCAGTCCGAGTCAAACCATACCCCCTCCCATTTGCGAAAAAAACAGGTTGTCGAAAGAGAGATTCAAGTCATGCTCGGTTGAAAGTTATTGAACCGTCCTCGTCACCATACAGCTCACCAGTTGTTTTGGTGGACAAACCTGATGGCTCGGTGCGGTTTTGCATCGATTACAGGAAGTTAAACAAAATCACTGTGTTTGATGCAGAACCTATCCCAGACATTGAGGAACTTCTTTGTCAACTCTCAGAAGGAAAATATTTTGTCAAAATAGATTTGACTAAAGGATATTGGCAAATCCCGATGGCTGAAGCAGACAAGGAAAAAACGGCTCTTCAGACACCTTTTGGACTGTTTCAATGGACGAAGATGCCATTTGGTTTACAAAACGCCCCAGCTTCTTTTGCCAGAATGATGCGCGCACTAAAACTTCATGAGTGTGGAGCAGTAAGTTTTTTTGATGACATTTTGCTTGCTGCAAAGTCATGGAATGATCTGGAGGAAAACTTGAGAGCTGTTTTTTGTAAACTCCGGAATTTTGGTCTGACGGCTAGACCGTCCAAAATACGTGCTGGATTCCAGACTCTTGAGTTTTTGGGTCATGTCATTTCTGTTGGAAAAATGACACCAGAGGAAAAGAAAGTAGAAAAGATCTTGGCCTTGAAGAGACCCAGTACAAAGAAACAGATCAGATCACTCATTGGATTGTTGTCCTATTACAGAAGATATGTACCGCACTTTGCGTCCTTGACAGCCCCTTTGAGTGACTTGACAAAAGGAACAAAAAACAAAAGTATCGTCTGGTCAGATGAGTGCCAGAAAGCGCTGGAATGTGTTCAAAACATCCTCAATTCATTTCCTGTGTTGCTTTTGCCCTCTCTTTCAGAGGATTTTGTTTTGAGAACTGATGCCAGCTCCAAAGGCATGGGAGCTGTACTGTTGCAAGAAAAGAATGGATTGTTACACCCTGTCCAATATGCAAGTAAAAAGTTCTCTAACACACAAGTCAAATACTCAACAATTGAGAGAGAGTGTCTTGCCATTGTTTGGGCTTGTGAGAAATTTGCCAGATTCCTGACTGGAAGACAGTTTCGGTTACAAACCGACCACAGGCCATTGACGTTTTTGCAGTCGTCCAAGACCAAAAATAGCAGGCTGTTGAGATGGGCTTTGTCATTGCAGGAGTTCAAGTTTGACATTGAGCCATTACCTGGAACTCAGAATATCATGGCAGATTTTCTGTCTCGTGCGTGAGTGCACAGTATCCTTTGTGCTGCTGTAACTGCTGTTTATTTTCATTGTGGACAGATTTTTTATTCTGCTGTTTGTTTTCATTGTGGAAAGACTTCATTGATATTTTGGCAGCGTTATGACTGCTAACGTCAGTCTGAATTGATAAGTAGTTGTGACTGATCTTTCTCCAAAAGTGCATATGTATTGGCATTGGTGGCTCGTGGTGGGATGCTACTTTGTGAATGGGTGCAGAATACTTCATTTGATGTGTTACAAGTGCTTTTTGTTGTTTTTTCACGTCGGTCCATTGTGAAGAATGAAAAAAGTGTTTAATTTTCGAGTGGATTACTGTATTATATATTTTGCTTGAACAAAGACTTGTCACTTGCCAAATTTTTCTCATCAAGTGAGTCATGAGGAAATTCTCATTTTGTGATGATGTTGGGACATATGATTATGTGACAACACGCTAGAAAAACTGTTTACATTTTGCTATATATATATATGATTGGCATTTGGAATAATAAGTATCATATGTTTTTCGTGTCACTGTAACTTGTGATTTGTGGTGATGGAGTATGAATTTGTTTTTAAAAAATTAAACAAAACTGATTGTATTTTTTTTTCTCAAACTAAGATTTTGGAATGTGATTTTGGATCTTTATGATGTTCATAAAGGTTAGTTCTATGCATTGATGGAAACTCTTGAATGATAAAAAATTGATTGATGGCTGAAGTTGTATATTAATTAGATATGTATGTGTATTTAAAAAAAAAATTTCTTGACGAAAGTTTTTTTTTTCACCCCGGGATGGGGGGTGTCATGTGATGTAGCCTCACATGGCGACATGTGACGTTCCATCGCGTACGCCCTTATTTGTTATAAAGCATTTCCCTAGGTAGGGAAGAGGAAAGGTAAAAGAAAAGAAAGTTTGAATGGCCTGACCGGTGTGGTCGGTGTCGCTGGTGGCTATAGACGTAGGGCAATTATTGGTTGAATGGACGGACGTTGTCCATTCGTCAGCAGCCATGGGCTGGTAATGCGTAGAGTTAGACGAGTACTCACTGAACGTGTACTCAAAAAGAGCGCAGGAGGGAAAAACAAGGAATAGGAAGGAGATGGCTTGGGGACACTGACCGGACAGGTTGTTTGAAGAACGAGTTCCACCTGCGACTCACCATTACCAGGTGAGGTATAGACAGATGGGGAGAGAAGAAAGAGAGAAGTTAAGAAAAGGGAAAAAGGGAAAAGAATTTATGATTATTCAGATTTTGAAATAGATTACTTACACGGACTTCATTCGTGTTTCAGCCCTTCCCAGTGCTGTGGCAGCACCAGTTAGGCAGTCGCACAAATATTTGGGCTACAGTGCTGCGGCAGCACCTAATCGTCTCCAGGGTTGGAGAATCGAGCTGTAGAGGACAACGACTGCACCAGTTGTGAGAAAAGAAAGCATTT
>CM065720.1:6002340-6004840 GCA_033310375.1 Conus canariensis
AAACTTATAATGCCACGAATAAGATCATCAATTATAACAGTTACACAATGGAAGGTAGATAAGCAGACAGGCATAGACAGAAAGGAAGAAAGAAAGAAAGAAAGAAAGAAAGAAAGAAAGGAGGAAAGGAAGAAAGAAAGGAGGAAAGGAAGAAAGAAAGGAGGAAAGAAAGAAAGAAAGAAAGGAAGAAAGGAGGAAAGGAAGAAAGAAAGGAGGAAAGAAAGAAAGAAAGAAAGGAAGAAAGGAGGAAAGGAAGAAAGAAAGGAGGAAAGAAAGAAAGAAAGAAAGGAAGAAAGGAGGAAAGGAAGAAAGAAAGGAGGAAAGGAAGAAAGAAAGGAGGAAAGAAAGAAAGAAAGAAAGAAAGGAGGAAAGGAAGAAAAGAAAGAAAGGAGGAAAGGAAGAAAGAAAGAAAGGAGGAAAGGAAGAAAAAAATAGAAAGAAAGAGAGAGAGAAAGCAAGCAAGAAAGAAAGAAAGAAAGAAGGAAAGACAGAAATGAAGAGAGTGTAAGTATATCAAAAGAAGAAGTAATAACCGTCAATAAAATCAACAGAGAATTAAAAACGTAATACAAACAACCTGTATTATCATAACACTAAAGTTAGCGTTTAAAACGTGCAGGGAAACAGGAAGACGATGAAATGACAGAAATGTTATGATAGGCAGATGTTGAAAAGTAAAAAGGCAAACCATGTCCACTGCAACCTATGATAAATACTTACCGCTCGGACATTGAATTTCTTCGATTTTAGTCTGGATTTGATGCAGAAGTCCAAGAGAGCCACAAACATAGCCAAAACGAGGCCACCAATGAGAATATGGAATATACCAGAAACGTTCGACAGAGTGAGCGAACTTGTCTTGCTCTCCTGTTTGTAAAAGAAAAAGGTGAATTCTCAGTATATTTAATGCCTTTTATGATCTGTTATTGTGGCAATGTATTCATCAACCAATTATACAAGAACACACACACAGACACACAGACACACAGACACACACACACACACACCACACACACGCACGCACGCACGCACGCACGCACACACACACACACACATACACACACACACACACACACACACACACACACACACACACACACACACACATTTTTGTTTTAAAAAGTATAGTAGACCATACATTAAAATCGCGTAACGGCAGATTATATACATGCTTTGTCGATTTTCAGAAAGCATTTGATAACATTTCCCACGAAGGGTTATTAATAAATTTACAAAGATTTGGCATTCGGGGTAGATGGTTTGATTTAGTCAAAAACATGCACACAAATGCACAAATCTTTTCAGTTGGTAAAAACGGAGCCTGCTATTCAGTATATGTACGAAGAGGAATTTTGCAAGGAAACTCCTTGAGTCCAACATTATTTAGTATGTTTATAAACGATCTAACAAACAAGATTCGAACTGAGGATTCACCATCACTCGATCATTCGAGCAATACAAGAGTATCTGCTTTATTGTATGCAGACGATCTTGTACTCCTTGCAACATCGAAACTATGTTTACAATCAAAATTAGACCAATTACATTTATATTGTAAAGAGTGGGGGTTACTAATTAACATCGAAAAGACGAAAATACTAATATTTCCAAAACAGAACCCAAAACTCGTTTATTTTTTAAAATGTGGTACAAATTTCATTGAAACAGCAGAACAATACAAATATCTTGGAATAATATTTCATAAATCAGGAAAACTGGACATCGCAGCGGAACATCTAAGTAACCAAGGTAATAAAGCAACATATTCCTTAAAAAGAGCGTTTAAAAATCAAAATATTAATTTTAAATGTGTTCTAAAGTTGTTTGATAGTCTTATTTCACCAATATTAATGTATGGCGCGGATGTATGGCTACCTTTTTGCTTAAAATTAAATGATAATTTCAATTTAGATAATCTGTTTAATCATTGCCTTTCAAATAGTTTACCACATGAACATACTCAACACAAGTTCTTCAAGCAAATGGTAGGTGTACACAAAAAAACTATAAACTTAGCTGTAATTGGAGAACTCGGAAGTTTTCCATTTAGCTTAACAATAATCCATCAGATAATAAAGTTTTGGTATCATATTTTAGAATCTGAAGACAACTCGCTTATCAAAATCATATACACTAACATGTTAAACAACGAAGATCATCAAACACCTTGGTTTAAATTTGTCAAACCAATTCTCAGCCTAATGGGATTGAAGCATGTTTGGAATAACCAGCATACTTTTAATATTAACAAGTTGTGTTATGTGGTCGAGAATAAACTAAAATATGAATATGTATTATTTTGGAAAAGAAAAAAAATCAGAAACAGAATAAAAACTAAAATTTTATGACAATATTACTACAGATTACAGAATGGAACCATATTTAGCAAACTCTTTCATAAGCTTCAATAAAAAAAACAAGCATTATGTAAATTAAGGATTTCTTGTCACGATCTTAAAATAGAAAAAGGTAGATATACTAAGACACCAAGAGAAAGAAG
>CM065720.1:6019840-6029840 GCA_033310375.1 Conus canariensis
GAACTATGCCAGGATAGTGCATGCCATGAGGTGTGCTTGGCCAAAGGCAATAATCACTGTGCAAGAATTAGATATTCTCTCCCATTGCCAAACGAAACCGGGCTACGTTTTGGCCCACAGTAGAAAATGGCTTGATCGTCTACAAAAAGCCGACCTGTCGCTCTGTTCTCTGTCTTGTGAAGAAAATCTAGAGCGACAGGCATGGGCAGTTGTTATGTAATAGCCGTCCTGCAGCAATATCTCTGTCTTCTAATTTTAACACAATCGGTAGATCTGTGTCTTCTCATTTTTACACGGTCAGTAAACATCTGTCTTCTGATTTTGAAACAGTCGGTTAATCTCTATCTTCTAATTTTCAAACAGTCGGTAAATCTGTCTTCTAATTTTCAAGCAGTCAGTAAATCTCTGTCTTCTAATTTTCAAACAGTCGGCAAATCTCTGTCTTCTAATTTTTAAACAGTCGGTAAATCTCTATCTTCTAATTTTTAAACAGTCGGTAAATCTCTGTCTTCTAATTTTTACACAGTCGCTAAATCCGAACCGGCTGGAGTAAGAACAACTTCCAAGACCCGTCAGCAATATGCCTGTGGAGGCACCAGACCTCGCAAAGACTTCTGCTCTAAATCTCTGTCAGAGTGACTCATTAGCTCCAGTTTACCCCCCACGACTCGTGGAAGGGATACAGCGCCATGTTCACCCTATATTGCGTGTCCACAAAGTAACAGGAAACGATGAGATCTGAAAATGAGTTTAGTCTGCCGGAGCCGGAACGATGACGGTAGAGCCGGAATAATTACCGTATGGTAATCATACTGATTACGGAGCAACGAAAACAACACAGCTCCCAAAATAGAATCCGGTATTTAGGGAAAAACCCCACATCTGTCCGTTGGGCAGGAGGAAGCCACAGACTGACCTTGAAGAACTGCTGCGTGGAACCGTTCTCCACCGTGCCGTAGCGGATCTCCCTCTGCTTGACCAGGTCGTCGGCCGAGTTGATGGGCATGTCCATGCGCTCGATGGTCAGGAAGGCGGCCAGGTTGGCCGTGTAGGAAGAGATGATGATCAGCGTGAAGAACCACCACGCCGCCCCCACCACCCGCCCCGAGATGGATCTGGAACCAACAGAAGCCCGGTCATTGTCCATGTCTTCATGGCATTCTTATGGAAGGATGGGAGGGGGAGGGGGGCGTAGGGATGGGGTGGGGTGGGTGGAGTAGTTGGGGTCGAACTAGTTTAAAATATCCTGCACTGCATCGGGGTTCTTTCTTTCTTTCTTTCTTTCTGCGTACGCAGGCTGATACTCCTGCGGACACTGCCTCTATAGACAGGCGGTGGAGTTTTGTGTGTATGACCGTTTTTCATCCACACAAAACTCCACTGCCTGTCTATACAGGCAGGGTCCGCAGGAGTATCAGCCTGCGTACGCAGAAAGAAAGAAAGAAAGAAAGAAAGAAAGAAAGAAAGAAAGAAAGAAAGAAAGCCGTACTGCATCGGCTAAAACATGAGACCACATTGTCTTAAAAAAAAGAGGGAGAGTTCTGTTAGATTATCACCAGATGCATGATTCAGTGATACAAAAAACAAACGAACAAACAAAAAAAAACTGGAAATTGTACGGTTTGGAACGAAAGGACGTGAAAACAAAGAACGCACTATTCGTAGGATTGTTGTTGTCGGTTTTTTGTTTGTTTGTTTGTTTGTTTGTTTGTTTGTTTGTTTGTTTGTTTGTTTGTTTGTTTGTTTGTTTGTTTGTTTGTTTTTTAATGTCAGCGAAATGGCGATGCAGTATCGTGTCATTGCTTCAAAAAGCCAAGAATAGTCTCTCAGTGTGTGTCTCTTTGTGTCTGTCTGTCTCTTTCTCTGTCTCTGTCTGTCTGTCTGTCTGTCTCTCCATCCGTCCATTCATCCCCATCACCTTTCTGTTAATGAGTGGTTGAGCGATGAAACCATAGCCCAGCAATTTATAATTCACATCTCTCTCTCCCTTTTTCTCTGTCTGTCTGTCTCTGTCTGTCTTGCCGTCTGTCTTTCTGTCTGTCTGTCTGTCTCTCTTTCTCTCACCCTCTATCTGTGTGTGTGTGTGTGTGTGTGTGTGTGTTGTCTGTCTGTCTGTCTGTCTGTCTGTGTGTGTGTGTATGCGCGCGCGCGTGTGTGTGTGCGTGTGTGTGTTGGTAGGTGTGTGATGGCTGTACCCCCCCCCCCCACCAACAGCCCCCACCCCCGGTCTGCCCTAACCTGGGAGAGATGTCGGAGCCCTGCTGCATGAGCGCCCCCAGAGCGAACCACAGCGTGTTGTCCAGGGTGAAGGGGTTGGAGGCCCCGGGGTCCACCACCATCCCCTCCCCCGTCACGAACACCTCCTCCCCCTCCGGCACCTCCCCGCGGGACTCCGGGGTCCATTCGTAAGGGCTGAACCTGCACACGTCACAAAGCAGGCATCAGGCGTGTGCCGGAAATGACGCATCAGCATGTGAATCGACCACAAAGTCAGCAGAGACAGCACAGACTTCCGCCAAGGCAAGGCGGATCCTGGAGTGAACACTTTGGATCAGTTCATGGGTTAAGGCATCATTTTGCCACCAGGGGAAGTAACAGTTAGTGCGGACTGAGTTACCTCCCGTATGCTTAGGCAGGTAGAGAAAGCTGGTTGGAGAACGTGATAGAATGGACAAACCTAAGACTGCCAGAACTCCTGCGAGAAGCAGTGGAACATGCTGCGATGGAGGAGATCGTTGGAGTCGTCCCTCATGTCCCCCTATGACTACTAAAGTTACGGGGGTGGGGGGTGGGGGGTGTGTGTGTGGAGAGAGAGAGAGAGAGAGAGAGAGAGAGAGAGAGAGAGAGAGAGAGAGAGAGAGAGAGAGAGAGAGAGAGTGATTACGCATGAAAATATATTACTTTTAGACAGTTATCAGTTCTCCTGACAGTAAACTCGCAGAGTTCATGGTCAGTAGAAAGTGTGTATTTACCTCACTGAAAGGATCCTGTCTCCGCTGTACACTACGGATCTGCATTACAGATTTGTGTTACAGTGTAGTGAGTACATCGCTTGGTCACACTTCATATTTCTACCCAGTTTAATGAAAATCAGTTGTTTAGTTTCTTTTTCGTGATCACGCTCGTAACTCTCTTGCTGATAGATCTCAGATCCGATCTTTTATCCGGGTCAGCAACAGGGGTTGGTAAACCGGAACGAGTTCTAGACCTCCACCAAAGTTGCTAAAAATGCAACATTTTGTGATGTTTCATTGACAGACAAACAAACAAACAGACGCCGCCCAAGAACACCTCACCTCACTGGAGGAATTGAGAAAGGACAGAGAGAGTCGAAAAGAAGTAGTTCATCGACGTGAGGGTTAGCAGTGCCCTGTCAACACTCCTTCAGTCAAGGATCTCAGGAGCATCCACTGACCTAGAAAATGTTGAGTCTTCGTTGTTGGGTGGCCCTTTGATGGCATGCTTGATGTTGGGAAGGTCACAAGACAACACCAAATGCAGCTGTTTATAGGAAAATCATTATAAGCGTCGTGAGAGTAACTCCATTGTGAAAACACAAAAGGTGGCGTAGAAAGATGACCGCACTGTACGCATTCGAAAACAAAAACAAAAGAAAAAAGCCATCAACCGTCACCCCCCAAAAAGTAAACAAACAAACAAAAATAACAGAGATTCAAACAAACAAACAAATCAACAAACAGATGAAATCTCTGCGATTCAGGCAGGCAACTTACTAACCTCATAAACCAACCAAACACCCAATCGAGCAACTAATAGACCATCCACCCCAAACCACCAGCCCACCCTTTAGAGTTCACCAGGACGGAAAGAGCAAGAAGGCTATCGTTGTTTCACCTTCCCACCAAGAACAGCACAAGGCTGACCGCCACGAAGCCGAAGGCGATGGACAGCCAGACGACGTCGGAGAGGGGACTCTTGAAGGAGAAGATGCCGCCCCGCTGTTTGTCCGGCTTCTTGATCATGATGGAGGTGCCGGTGTCCATGAAGGGCTTGGAGAAGTCCACCACTCTCTCCCTCACCTCAGAGATGGACAGGGCTGCCACTGCTATGTCTGCGTGCTGCCACAGGGATATACTTCATTGTCAACACTGGTGACAGGGAAAAAAAGTGGAGGGTTGGAGAGAGAGAGAGAGAGAGAGAGAGAGAGAGAGAGAGAGAGAGAGATGATGATGATTATGATGATGATGATGATGATGATGATGATGATGATGATGATGATGTAGCTAATGACCGCTTGCAGTGTTGCAAAGCTTCAATTGTATCTGTTTGTTGCAAATCTCTCTCTCTCTCTCTCTCTCTCTCTCTCTCTCTCTCTCACACACACACACACACACACACACACACACACACACACACACACACACACACACACACACACACACACACACAACCACCACCGCCGTCGCCACCACCACCACCACCACCACCACCACCACCACCAACAGCAACAATATCAACAACAACAACGTTAACATAAATGGTGAACAGAGCAAAGCAATGAAACTGTAACAGTTTAGACGAAAACATGAACATCTACCAGATTCGCCAGTGCACTACTAAACCAATACAAATGCCGGTAAGGAACTGTACAATTTTTATGAACCAAAGTACACAGTCAGTGGACAAGAACTATCGTCTGTGAAACAGGTAAGACACTTTGCCAACAGCCAAGATGCCTCGATGGAAACACTACGACCACCCTGGAAAACCAGGAATATCGAAGATCAAAATCTGAAACATACAGTGGTGCTATCTTTCTGCGTGCATGAAAAACCATGGACTCTGGCAGAACACCCGCCGAAGTAGAGCCACTCACCGGAAGCTAGATACTTCACACAGCGCCTGGCATGTCCTATACCGACAGCATGTTATGAAAGACGAAATCCGCTCAACCACGAGCCGTATGTGAATCGCTGGAAAGACCTGTTGACCAGTGAGGGATGAAAGCAGAAGTGGATTGGACAAGCAAACGGGTCAAGAGGTTGCTCCAGGTCGTTCCTTTCTTCAAGGAACAACAGAAAGGAAGAAGAGACAGGGCAGACAGACTAAGGGGGGAGACAGACAACGTTGCTGCGTGGACCGGGAAGAGCTCTGCCACAATTCATTTAATAATAATAATAATAATAATAATGAATACTTATATAGCGCCTATTCTCGGCTAGAGACCAAGCTCTAAGCGCTTTACAATCCACACTCGTTTACACAACAGGCTGCCTACCTGGGTAGTGCCGACTGAAGAGCTGCCAGCTGACGCTTCATTCAGTCGTTTCCCGTGTCATCCATTCAATGTCGTCCAATATCGTTCACTCAATTTCCTTACTTCCTTCATTCTTTCCATTTCTCACGCAGGGTGCATGCTATGTGTAACGTGTCATCCATACCAACGGCCAAACTGGCCTTCTCTTCCGAAAGTTGGTGATGGGATTTTACGTGTGTGCAAGATGTTATGCGTGCGTTCACACATGGAACCTCGGTTTATAGTCTCATTCGAAGGACTGTATGGGAAATGGAGTCAGAACCAATGTTAACTCCGAGGGAAAAATCCCCCTGTACCGAAACGGCCCGGCGGAGATTCGAACCTGCGACCCCAGGATCACAAGTCCGGCGCTCTACCAACTGAGCTATTCCGGCCCCCATTTACTCGTCCATAACCGTCACAAGGCGACACAACTGGTGCACCGTTCATCACTACACTGTCCCTGAAGGCAGACAGAGTGACTTATGCACAATGGTATCGTAGTGAGTTAAGAAGTACGTCTTTCACCGCTCAGTTAAGGGCAATGGCATAGGAAGTGTCAATGCTAAAAAAAAAAAGTAGTTGTTTTTATAATGCGGTCCTGTGCTATCATTCTTCCTATGCTATCACTCAAACGCTGTCCTAAATCACGTGCAACAAAACTATTGTATCTGAGTGTACACACAACATTGGTCAGTGAATCACAGAGAATGATTAATGTCCGTCATTTGTCCAACGACCTGGTATATGCTGGCTGTTTCTGTGTTTCTACATCTTTCCAGACATCGGCATCCCTCACACCTTCGCCTTCTTTGACTTTACTGTGCATCTGCCTACATACAACATCAATGGTGGGGGGGGGGGGGGGTAAGACTCTGGCAGTTACACACACACACACACACACACACACACGCACACGCACGCACGCACACACGCATGCACGCACGCACGTACACACACACACGCACGCACGCACACACACACACACACACACACACACACACACATACACACACACACACACACACACACACACACACATAGAGAGAGAGAGAGAGAGAGAGAGAGAGAGAGAGAGAGAGAGAGAGAGAGAGAGAGAGAGAGAGAGAGAGAGAGAGAGAAAACAGCAGATCTGAAATTAAGAATCCGAGTTTCTCATGGATCAGTCTTTAGCAGATTACACTTGTTACTTCTTATCATTATATTACACTTGTTACTTCTCATCATTATATTACACTTGTTACTTCTCATCATTATATTACACTTGTTACTTCTCATCATTATCTCTTATGTCAGTCTTTAGCAGATTACACTTGTTACTTCTCATCATTATATTACACTTGTTACTTCTCATCATTATATTACACTTGTTACTTCTCATCATTATATTACACTTGTTACTTCTCATCATTATCTCTTATGTCAGTCTTTAGCAGATTACACTTGTTACTTCTCATCATTATATTACACTTGTTACTTCTCATCATTATATTACACTTGTTACTTCTCATCATTATATTACACTTGTTACTTCTCATCATTATCTCTTATGTCAGTCTTTAGCAGATTACACTTGTTACTTCTCATCATTATATTACACTTGTTACTTCTCATCATTATATTACACTTGTTACTTCTCATCATTATATTACACTTGTTACTTCTCATCATTATCTCTTATGTCAGTCTTTAGCAGATTACACTTGTTACTTCTCATCATTATATTACACTTGTTACTTCTCATCATTATATTACACTTGTTACTTCTCATCATTATATTACACTTGTTACTTCTCATCATTATCTCTTATGTCAGTCTTTAGCAGATTACACTTGTTACTTCTCACCATTGTCTCTTATGTCAGTCTTTAGCAGATTACACTTGTTACTTCTCATCATTATCTCTTATGTCAGTCTTTAGCAGATTACACTTGTTACTTCTCATCATTATATTACACTTGTTACTTCTCATCATTATATTACACTTGTTACTTCTCATCATTATATTACACTTGTTACTTCTCATCATTATCTCTTATGTCAGTCTTTAGCAGATTACACTTGTTACTTCTCATCATTATATTACACTTGTTACTTCTCATCATTATATTACACTTGTTACTTCTCATCATTATCTCTTATGTCAGTCTTTAGCAGATTACACTTGTTACTTCTCACCATTATCTCTTATGTCAGTCTTTAGCAGATTACACTTGTTACTTCTCATCATTATCTCTTATGTCAGTCTTTAGCAGATTACACTTGTTACTTCTCATCATTATCTCTTATGTCAGTCTTTAGCAGATTACACTTGTTACTTGTCATCATTATCTCTTATGTCAGTCTTTAGCAGATTACACTTGTTACTTCTCATCATTATCTCTTATGTCAGTCTTTAGCAGATTACACTTGTTACTTCTCATCATTATCTCTTATGTCAGTCTTTAGCAGATTACACTTGTTACTTCTCATCATTATCTCTTATGTCAAATGAACGTCATTTTCAACAGAATTAAACGTAGCTTTCAACACACTCCAAACCAGCACAGACCTTCTTAATGAGTTCTCCAAGCAACACACTCCAAACCAGCACAGACCTTCTTAATGAGTTCTCCAAGCAACACACTCCAAACCAGCACAAACCTTCTTAATGAGTTCTCCAAGCAACACACTCCAAACCAGCACAGACCTGATTAATGAGTTCTCCAAGCAACACACTCCAAACCAGCACAGACCTTCTTAATGAGTTCTCCAAGCAACACACTCCAAACCAGCACAGACCTGATTAATGAGTTCTCCAAGCAACACACTCCAAACCAGCACAGACCTTCTTAATGAGTTCTCCAATCATGCCATTCCAGGTCTTGTCCGGAAGCTCGCTGCCGTAGGAGTTGTCCTTCACCTCCTTCAGACAGTAGTCGATCTGGATGTTCTGGGCGATCTTAGCGATGAGGTCAGCGCAGTAGCCCTCGTAACGATTGTTCCCCGTCAGGGGAGCGCCGTCTGTGTCTGTGTGCTTGACCCTCATCAGGAAAGGGTTCTCCTGGAATGCAGCCCTTTGTGTCATTACAATATTTTGTCACGCACATCAGGAAAGGGGTCTCCTGTCATGTAACCCTTTGTGTCATTACAATCTTGTTTTACTCTCATCAAGAAAGGGTTCTCCTGGAATGTAACCTTTTTTTGTCATTACAACCTTTTTGACTCTTATTTATTGAAGAAGGATTTTTCCTGTTATGTAGCCTTTTGTGTAATCACAACCTTTTTGACTCTCATATGGAAAAGGTTCGCCTGATATGTAGCCCTTTGTGTCATTACAATCTTTTTGGACTCACTGGAAAATTATATTCCTGTAATGTAGCACTTTGCATAGTTACAACCTTTTGTAAGGGGTCTCCTGTAGTATAGCGGTTCGGTATAATTACAACCTTTTTCCTGGGAAGTGCAGAACACAACAAACGAGCTACCAACACAAATGAATCAGTATACAGAACATACAGAAATATTTAAATAGTAAAGCGTCCAATCCTTCAATTCTGTCAGGTTTCGTAATGAACACCACACCTCAACACCTCACCCCCCCCCCCCCCCCCCCCCCAAGTCGATGCTTTAACAGCTGCAGCCTGTGACGGGTGGTCCTTAAATCAAGATCCTTCTGTTTGCTGGCTGGCTGGGAGAGGGGTCTGGAGAATACGGGGAAAGAGACAACAGCGGCGCTCTCTCACATTCTCCAAAAGTCTCTTGTTACCGAAGTGGTGCGGGGAGATGTGGTGTTTGTTGTTGCGGGCGAAGATGACCACGACTTCAGCTATCACTGGGTGGTGGTGGTGTGTGTACGAAGATGACTGATCTGGCCGATCCTTGCAGGAGACATACGGTCTCAAATGAGCACAAGTGCACATATTCCAGACTTTTGACGGTGACTGTGCCAGATGTCAAACACCACGCGTGCACGGGCTTGCAGTGGCACGCAGGCCGGTCATCAAAGGGCACGGTGAAATATGTCCATTTGCTCTATCCTACTTGCTCATTTTTTTCGTCTGAATATAACTGGAGAGAAAGATGGGGAGGGGGGGGGGGGGGTCATCTCAACATACCGAATGCTAATTTCTTTGAAGGTCAACCCATACACTTATGTTTAAGTCTTCATTGGTGATGTTGTAAGCTGATTTAGATTGTTCATTGTTGGATCCTTCAAGTGCAGACCAGCATCATTCTATCCAGCCCTATTCTGCAAGTTAGGTCCCATGGAATTCAGTGGTCGTGTCCCTTGTAATATGGTTATGCATGATAAAATCAATAGCAGAATTTCCAATACCCAAGACATCCTGAATCTGTTTGTGTATATTTCCAGAATATTATCTAGCTAACTGGTCAAAAGTGCTCGTGTTTTCTATACTAGCCAGTGAAGGATCGATAACATTGGACTGATCATCTTGCAGACTTCTCCTGCACCATTTGATTCCGCTGCACCAAGTGTTCATTCTGGCCCTACAATGAATTGTCGTTCCCTAAAAATACTGTCAAACCTTCGTACTTGCTGGCCTCTTTTCACTTTTTAATCCATGTATAGTTTTGAATACCCCATAAGACAGCTCCAAACCAAACATTCGAGGCCCGAAAGATCAATATCTTCTAGAGTCGATTTCATGGAAATGTCAACACCAGGGAACTAGGCCTTTGGCGTCAAAATTCTGCAGCTGCATATGCAGTGCTGCATAATTTGGTATTTGCTGGGATATA
>CM065720.1:6032340-6039840 GCA_033310375.1 Conus canariensis
TGTGTGTACACGTACGCGCGCGCCTGTGTGTGTGTGTGTGTGTGTGTGTGTGTGTGTGTGTGTGTGTGTGTGTGTGTGTGTGCGTGCGTGCGTGCGTGCGTGCGTGCGCGCGAGCGTGTGTGTGCACATACACGGCACGCACGCGCGCGTGTGTGTACAGTAGAAAGAAACTCGTGGAGAGCGTGGCAGCAGAGAGTCCTCAGAAGAGAAGCCCCCTTCAAGCAAGTGTTTCGGCCCTTATCTCCTGACACTCTAGGGGGGTTGGGCCACACCCGGTTCATGACTCCGGATGTCCCTCTGCTGCCCCTTTTTTTTCCCATCTTGGGACGAGCCATGGCTGGGATTCGAACCCATGACCCTCTGGACATGCTCATTTTCCACTTAATGACTCGCGCTTTAACCACTGAGCCACAGGGACACCTGATATTTGTAGGGAAATTAAGCCTTATGAAGTTCACTTTTGTTCCTCCTTGACCAGATCCAGCTTGAACACCTCTCTGCCGCTTCTGCCATTGCTTTCAGGGCTCTGGTTTTTTCCTTCCCTGCAACTGAGAGCTGTTTCATGAGGCTGTATGCAGACGTTCCTACAAACCCCCTAGCTCCAATTTCTGCAGTGAGGACTTTGACCTGATAGCCTTCTCTCCTCAGGCTGTTTGCCAGATCAGCATACTTTTCAGTCTTGTAGATTTGAGCTGCCTCCATTCTGTTCTCATATGGCACCGTGAGCTCGATCATGATCAGCTGCTTGGTTGACTTAGAGTGGACTACTATGTCTGGTCTCATGCCACTCTTGCTGATGATCTCTGGGTGACTCTTCCATTCTGGGAGGTCTGCAGTGCACTCCCAGTCATCTGCCCCGTCCAGCAGACTCTGCCTGCATGTTTCGAGTGGCACTGTTGTTCTTGGCCATGATTTGCTGCCTCCTGCCGTGAAGAATGTTGCGGGTGCTTTTGGAGTCCTGATTTTCCCTTTTGTGGTGTTGGTACTAGCCCAGACTACTTGTACAATTTCTTTGAGCACTTGGTTGTGCCTCCATGTGTACCTTCCTTGAGCCAGGGCTACTTTACATGAGCTTAGGACATGCTCCACTGTTTGTTTTTCATGGCAGAGGGGGCATGCAGGATCGTCTGTTTTCCCCCACTTCACCAGGTTTGCATTTGAGGGCAGAAGGTCATATGCAGATCTGAGAATGAAGCTGATCCTGAGAGGGGCCATGTGCCAAATGTCATTCCAAGTGAGACTTCTTTGGAGTGCATTCTCCCACGTTGTCCATTGCCCTTGCTGGCTCTGCTGGACTGCTTTTTGGAGTCTTTTTTGGTCTTCTTCTTTTCTCATCTCCTGAATCATCATGTCTCTTTTGGCTTTTCCTTTGGCCTTTGACCACCATTCAGTTTTGGTCACCCCAGTCCTGTCTGTTGGTCTGTGTGTGTCCTGTTATTTCTCTGATCTTGAGACTTTCTTTTGCAGAATCCATCGCCTCTTGAACTTTCCATTTTCTGCCTGTCTTCAGCTGGGGCTTAATTGCTTCTATCACCTTGTCTCCTGAGTCCTCCAGCATGCTTTGAAGTCTGATCTTCCCTGCTTTGTATTCCTCCAGGATGGATTTCAGGGGTAGTTTCAGCTTTGCTTGGCGACAGTACAGCGCTATGTCAGTCAGACAGGGTGGGACACCAAGCCATTTCCTTGTGAACTTGTTGATTTTGGCTTCCATTGCCTCCACTATGCTGGTGCAGATGTCGTATATCATCAGAGGCCATAGCAGCTTTGGTATCAGCATGAACTGCAGACACCAGACCTTGTATTTGCCAGGGAGCCCACACTGGTCAATGGTCTCCAAGCCTTCCTCCGCCATCTGCTTGGTTTCTTTTGCTCTTTGTGTGTCTTTCAGCGTATCATCATACCATCTTCCAAGGCTCTTGACTGGTTCTTCTGTGACTGTTGGAATGGCCTGGTTGGCAACACTGAAGACCACAGATCCGGCCACTTTTCCTTTCCTCAGTGAGAGACTCCGTGATTTCTTTGGCTTGAACTTCATTCTGGATGAGGCAACTATGTCGTCCAGCCTCTCCAGCACATGACGTGTCTCGTCTTCTCTGGATGAAATCACTGTAGTGTCATCCATGAAGGCCTTGAGAGGAGGCATCTTGTATCCATCGCCAAGGTCTGTTTGTCTCGCGTTGTTTGTTGCTGCTTTCAAGATGAGTTCCATTGCCAGCACGAACAGTATTGGGGAAATTGCACAGCCCATTGCAATACCCACTTCCAAGTTGATCCAGTCTGTTGTGTACTCCTTGGTAGAGAACCGCATTGAGAAGCCATTGAAGTACTTCTTGAGCATGTCGCGGATGTTCTTTGGCACATGGTACATCTCAAGAGCCAACTGTATCATCTCATGGGGCACAGATCCATATGCGTTTGCCAGATCAAGCCACACTACGTCCAGGTCTCTCTTTTCTGTTTTTGCTTTTTGGATTGCGTCCCAGATCATTGTGGCGTGTTCTACACAGCCCGCCACGCCTGGGATGCCACCTTTCTGGACTGACACATCCAAGTACTTGTTTTCCATCAGGTACTTGGTCAGCCTTGCTGCCATGACAGAGAAGAAGATTTTCCCTTCGACGTTCAGTAGTGATATTGGCCTGAACTGGCTAATGTCACTTGAGTTTTGCTCTTTGGGGATGTACACACCATCTGCCGTCATCCACTGGCCGCTGATCTTCTGGTTTCTCCAAGCCGATCGCAGCAGCCTGTGGAGCCACTCCAGCACCTTGGGACATTTCTTGTAAAGCTGGTAAGGTATTCCGTTTGGCCCTGGTGATGATTTGGCTCTGGCTTTGTCGACCACCTTCTTGATTTCCGCCAACGTTGGAGGCTTGCCATTGAACTGTTCCTCAGGGTTGGTTGGCCACACCAGACCTTGAATGTCGAGTGGTGCTTTGCTCTGTGGGTCAGAGTATGTTTTCCTCAGATGCTGCTCAAGAACTCCTTTGTCCACACTTAGGGTCCCAGATTTTGGCTGCTCAAACAGTGTTCTGGCAAACTGGAAGGGGTCTCTGAAGAAGCGCTCTTGTGTCTTCTTCTTTTTGCTCTTCCTCTTCCTCGCAGATTCCGCTTTGCTGAGGGCACTGTGTTTTTCTTTCAGGTCTTTCCACAGTTTTTCCAAGCCTTGTTTTTCAGCTGGCAGTGCGGTCTTCATTTGCATCTTGAGGTTTTTCTTTTGGACCCTGATCTTGTCCATCTTTTCTTGGCGTCTGGATTTCTTTGGAGGTGTTTTCTGTTTGGGTAGTTTTGCTCCATAGGCGTCTCTACATGTGGCATACACAATGTCCCCATATGTGGCTAGTTTGTGTTCCAGGGTGCTTTTCCCTATCAGTGCATCGAGTCTTTGGACGATTTTTGCATCCAGTTTCTCCCAATCTTCAGTTTCGTTTGCTCGTGGCAGGTTGAGTTTCAGGCGCCTGGCATCGAGGGCCTGTGCAAATTCCTCATCCGAACCAACAGCGTGGATGTCCTTGGCACTGTGGTTTAAATCCTGGCCTTGGTCTTCCGACGTCTTATCTGCTGATGCAGTGCGCTGCTGCTCATTCAGATGAGTCTTCACACATCCCATCTTTGTTCTGTGGATCTTCATGCCACGGGTGGTAGCGAAACGCTTTCCACAGACACATGGATATTCCATTTGGTCCATGTTCATAGTCCGTTTGGGATTTGCAGTCATGATTGGTTGAGCACCGATGGATTCATCATTCTCTCCCCTTTCGGTGAATCCTGGGAGCATCTTTTCCTTTTATTTTTAGTAGCCACATGTTTAAGGCAAAGTGGGGAGCCAGCCCACAGAGCCCTTGGTTCTGGTCTTTCCAGTGTCCTCCGGTCTTTCCGGACGTCCTCCGGCCTATTCCCGGAAGTCAATGGTTTACCCATGCATCAGTAGAAAGAAACTCGTGGAGAGCGTGGCAGCAGAGAGTCCTCAGAAGAGAAGCCCCCTTCAAGCAAGTGTTTCGGCCCTTATCTCCTGACACTCTAGGGGGGTTGGGCCACACCCGGTTCATGACTCCGGATGTCCCTCTGCTGCCCCTTTTTTTTCCCATCTTGGGACGAGCCATATATATACACAAAAACAACTGTAGATCAAACTCACTTTGGAGATAGCCTCCTTGATCGCTTTGCCATGCACCCAGGGCAGAACCGGCTGCCTCCAGCACTGGATGCCCTTGGTGTCGTTGTTGTACAGTTCACCGTGGCGGAAGGTCTTGAAGATCTTGCGGGTGTGCACGTTGTGCAGGATGGAGTTGAGGGCCCTGATCACCGTCTGCAGCCCGTCCAGCGCCAGGGCAGCGTCTGTCTGGACAGACAGGGGACGCAACTGCACACTTCGGCCTCTGTGACTGGTTTGGGGTTGGGGAAAAGTGCAGGCATGCTAGCTGCCAGAGGTAGTAGCTCTGATGAGTATGTTGACTGCTTGACTGGGTTGGTTGCTTGGTTGGTTGGTCATTTATCCACCAAGACCTGTCTGTGCCAACCGTTTTCTGTCCTTCTGTCTCTGTCTTTCTTTGTCTCTGTCTTTCTTTGTCTCTCGGTCTCTCGGTCTCTCCATCTCTGTCTGTCTGTCTGTCTGTCTATCTGTCTAGACGTCTCTCATTTTCTCTCTCTCTCTCTCTCTCTCTCTCTCTCTCTCTCTCTCTCTCTCCCTCTGTGTGTGGTGTGTGTGTGTGTGTGTGTGTGTGTGTGTCTGGCTGTCTCTCTCTCTCTCTCTCTCTCTCTCTTCTCTCTCTCTCTCTCTCTCTGTCCGTCTATCTGTCTGTACGTCTATCTCTCTTTGTCTCTGTCTGTCTGTCTGTCTGTCTGTCTGTCTGTCTGTCTGTCTGTCTCTGTCTGTCTGTCTGTCTGTCTCTCTCTCTCTCTCTCTCTCTCTCTCTCTCTCTCTCTCTCTCTCTCTCTCTCACCCTTTATCTCCTCTTCAGTGTGTCCAAATGTGTCGTTCGGTATTGTATCTCTCATTCAACACCACGATGTCATCACGGCCTTAGTATGTCATGTACTTAACCTACTTAACCCTGCCCAAGCCATGTCAATTCTGTATTCCTCATCCAGTATTCCTCACCAGTGGGTATTGCAAACTGCTGTCTTTTTTGTTTGTTTGTTTTAACTTGTATAATTAAAGGGAATAATCATGAAAAAAAAAGAACAGTCGGAAAGATAAAGCTACTAAGGGAAATAGGGAATGGAAACAGAAGGCATGGAGAAGGGGGGGTGGAAAGGGCGACTGTGAGTGTGTTCGCACGCGTGTGCGCTTGCGCCCACATTTTATTTATTTGTCTGTCTATCTGTCTGTCTATCTGTCTGTCTATCTGTCTGTCTATCTGTCTGTCTGTCTGTCTGTCTGGAGAGAGAGAGAGAGACAGAGACAGACAGACAGACACAGACAGACAGACAGACTGACAGACAGACAAACAGACACAGAGCAATGCGAATCACTTTTAACACAAGAGGGGCAGGGAGAAGGGAGTAGGCTGGGGGGGGGGGGGAGAGGAAGGAAGGTAGCGGCGGGGGTTGGGTGGTGGGAGAGATCTGCATTCGACATCGGAGAAAGTCATCTCTTCAAAAAAAGAAAAAATGAAATTAACAAATCATGGTTACTTACAACAAAAAATATTTTTCAATTCATTTTTTGCGGAATTGATTTTTCGTTTTCATGATCTTTATCAGCGGTTTTTTTTTTTAATCCCATGAATGCTGTTCCCTAAGCATCATCCCAGGCTGCGCTGTAAGCTGACTGTCCCAAGTCACTGGGCACCAGGCTTCGCGTGCGCCCCTCTTGAGGTTTGTCCGGGCACGTTTCCTATGGGCCGACACTTCTCACTCTCCTGCTCTGGCCTCTGTGTCTGGATCAGCAGACAATCTGGGGACATAGGGCTGATGGAGACTGCTCCCCTGTCATGATATTTACGCTGGGTTTCCCTACCATCCCTAGAAGACTACACACGGCGGTCACACACTAAGATCAATGAAACGGTCACGTTTTGCGTTAGTCAAATCTTATAGCTATACTTTGCATTGCCATTCTGAAATTACACTTGCGTTTGAGAAATTCAGGTAGTTGGCGATATTGATATGTATAGAAAATCCCAGTCACGGCTTTCCGTACAAGCCACAACCGCATATTTTTCAACTCTGTTTTCTCTAAACTTTCAACTGCATAGCTTGAGAAGTTACAACATATTTGTCACTCATACGTCCTCTATTTTTTCACCGCGCAATGTTGATATAACAAATCTAGTGATGAAATCGTTCGGATTCCAGGTAAAACACCAATTTTTTTCTCACGAAAAAACAACGTGAATTAATGACCAGGATTTCCGTGTCCCGTGTTCTGGTGTTGATTCAAATGGCAATGTTATAACACTCATTAGTCAAACCATTATCTTTGTAAATAAAATATCAAATGCTCATACTTGCTTATGATTGTTTCGACGTCTTATTTTAATACCAATAACTTTTACCAGCTCATGATTGGTTCTGCGCACAACCATTCCATAAATCAACATGTACAAACCTTCTCAGCAAAGCTGTGAAAAGGCAGAGACCTATAAAATCCATCAAATTAACAAAACATCAAAGTTCCTTTCTGACCCCATCTTTTCAGCATCCCGCCGAAAGCCCATTCATCTCTAAGCTTCAACATTAATAATGAAAGTGTCTCTCTCAACAATGTTATGAAGCCAGTGAGCTAAACAAAAATCCAAGGGTACATTAAACATACGTTCTGCTTCTCTACATTTGTATTCTGAGTAACTTTATTTGTCATACAGTTTGGGCAGCACGCACTAGACACATTGAACATCAGTCTGTGCAGCAATTTCAATCCTGTCCAAGAAACATCCGTAAAGAAAACATATTTTCTTTAACTTTCTCATAATGACGTATTTAGTATTCGTTGCAATCCTCGGACATCCAATTATTCAACAGACACGTTTACTCCTCTTCCACATCAAGCGCCCCATCCCCACTCCTCACACCATCCGCTCCCCCCTCCCCCCCCAAGTCAGCCCTTTCCTCCTATTTCTCCCCCCCTCCCCCCGAAATAAAGGGAAGGAAGGATGCCTTCCACCAGAGAACCCTCCAACCAATCCAACAAGCAAACAAGCTCCCAATTTCCTGATTCACAGACATTTCATGACGCGGGGCCGCCAGAGGGGATCTCCTGCCAGGTGGAGGGCAAACACAACACGGCCAGTCACACCAGCAGCCCAGCAGGCCAACCACCACACTTGCCCATTGCCTGACTCACGGAGAGAGTGGACTCGCCAAAGCGGGGCTGGGCCCCAGACTGGATCTCCTGGAAGATGGTGGTCAACGGGTTGCTGGACAGCGGAAGTCGGAATCCAGTCACGTTCACGCCGCCGTATTTGAAGGAACGAAGATTGAGCTTATCGATGTTCTGAGGAGAGAGAGAGAAAAAAATGCGAACAAACAAGCGTGCACGCACATTCGCGCGCGCGC
>CM065720.1:6057340-6058445 GCA_033310375.1 Conus canariensis
GTAATTCATTATATTCACAACAATCGAATAAGAAATGCATCTCATCTTCAAAACCATTCGAACATAACGGGCATACCGAACTCATGATCGAATCTGAAGTAAACCATCTTTTGTATGAATATAAACCTAAGGTTCTTGTTCTAAATCTGACAAGTGAGTCCCTATGCCATTTATTAGTTATTACACCAAGATATTTTTCAGGATATAATGAATCTTTAAAGGAAAAGTACCAGCTGTATTTATCATTTCCATCCACAGTGGAGTGCCAATTTTGCTTAAAACAATCAATCAGTCGCTGCTTAAATTCAAACAAAAACATTTTCTCACTACCTACCCCTTGTGCAATCCAAACAATGCCAAATCCATTTTCTCTTAAAACCTTTTTAACATCCGACGCCCAATTGTACACTCCTATTTCCATTTGTCTGAAAAGAATTTCATATGCCTGTCTGCATATACGATTTAGTGGAAGTCGAGTTAGTTTTAGCCAGTATCTCACACATTTAATATAATTTCTAATAAATAAAGGATATCGGCCTGACTCTCCGTAACACATTTTATTTGATGAGTGTAAAGGTATGTTTAGAAATCTTTTTAATGCAAATGTGTGAATGTTCTCCATTTGTTTATTTTCATTAAGTCCCCAAACTTCAGCACCGTATGATAACATGGGTTCTATTTGTGAATCAAACATTTTCCAGAATACATTAGAATCAATCGAATTCAATCTTCTCATGGTGCGAAGAATTTCAATAACCCCTTTTCTACCCCTTGTAGCGACTTCTGTCCAGCCAGACATCAAGCTTAATTTGGTTGTAAAAACAATGCCTAAATATTTATATTTATTTGTAACCTTTATCTCCTCATTTCCATACCACCATATTTCATTTGCAGAGAGATACCCTCCCTTACAGAAAACTATAATATTAGTTTTGTCTAGATTTACAACCAATTGCATTCTATCAGCTTCAGATTTAAGTACATTGATTTGATTTTGCAACCCTATAACAGTGTCTGACAGCAATGTCACATCATCGGCAAACAACATCAGAAACATTTCAATTCCTCCAGAGATTAGTTGAATGCCATGTCTTCCACGTTTTGG
>CM065720.1:6061045-6063545 GCA_033310375.1 Conus canariensis
TGGCCTTTGGTGGAGGTTCTGTAATGGTCTGGGGGGCCTTCAGCCTTCACCACAGAACACCCTTGTATCATGTACAGGGTAACCTGACTGGCATCCGATACCGGGATGAGATCCTTCGACCGCTGGCTGTGCCTACACTGCAGCAGATGGGACCGAGGGCTGTCTACCAGGATGACAATGCTCGCCCCCACAGGGCAAGGGTGGTCAACGACTTCCTGCAGCAGTCTGGAGTCAACAGAATGGAGTGGCCAGCATGCAGTCCCGATCTCAACCCGATTGAGAACCTCTGGGATGAGCTGGATCACAAAGTGAGGAGCCACCCCCCTCCCAGGGATGCCCAACACCTCTACCAGATGCTGCAGGCTGAGTGGCAGGCGCTTCCACAGAGGATCTTCACCAACCTGGTCAACTCGATGAGGACTCGCTGCGTCGAGTGCCAGAACAGCCATGGTGGTTACACGCATTACTGAGCTTTTGGGAGCATCAGTATGCCCTGTCTTGTGATTTCAATGACTTTGGGAAATCAAATTTGGATACGTACCCACTTTAATCAAATGTACACACCAAACGATTGCTCGAGATTGAAGGCAATTGTGTATCGTTATCACTAAAGAATGGAATTAAATGTTGGCCAAACTTCAACGCATTGACTTTCTTATTTTGACAGTTATGAATGTTTGTGAAAGTGATCCTTAACTTTTTGTGTGTAGCTTATATCACGCCAAGGGAAGAAACGAACGAGCGAAAAATAATCATGAACCGGTGTAAAACCAGAGAGAGAGAGAGAGAGAGAGAGACAGAGAGAGAGAGAGAGAGAGAGAGAGAGACAGACAGACAGACAGACAGACAGACAGACAGACAGGCAGACAGACACAGAGAGTGAGAGAGAGAGGGAGTGAGAGGGACAGTGTGTGTGTGAGAGAGAGTAAGAGGGAGATAGATACAGTAAGAGAAAGAGAGAAAGAGACAATGACAATGACAATGACAAAGAATTTATTGGCAATAGCTCTTTCGGCTCTAATGCCAAGGAAGCGCAATCATAAATCAAAATGCAAAATTACATCTGGCGATTACCGAAGATAAATGCAAAACCAAGCAGCTTTGTAAAAACATCCATTAGTACTGGGTCATATTCTTCGACCAACCGACCTATGAGTCAACAATTAGTGACAGTTATTATCTTTTCCTTTCAGCACAACAATAACACATAATAGATACCTAGCAGAGTTACATTTTCATGATAAATAATCTGATAACTAACAATCTAATTTTTTCTTCCTAATATTATTTGCTTTCGCAATGAACGCAGCAAGGGATCTCATAATGTTTTTATTTTCTGATGTCAGTATTTTTCTTATGTTATATCTTTGCGCGTTGTATTTAGTAAACAGACTACTTGTGTTTCGTAATTCATTATATTCACAACAATCGAATAAGAAATGCATCTCATCTTCAAAACCATTCGAACATAACGGGCATACCGAACTCATGATCGAATCTGAAGTAAACCATCTTTTGTATGAATATAAACCTAAGGTTCTTGTTCTAAATCTGACAAGTGAGTCCCTATGCCATTTATTAGTTATTACACCAAGATATTTTTCAGGATATAATGAATCTTTAAAGGAAAAGTACCAGCTGTATTTATCATTTCCATCCACAGTGGAGTGCCAATTTTGCTTAAAACAATCAATCAGTCGCTGCTTAAATTCAAACAAAAACATTTTCTCACTACCTACCCCTTGTGCAATCCAAACAATGCCAAATCCATTTTCTCTTAAAACCTTTTTAACATCCGACGCCCAATTGTACACTCCTATTTCCATTTGTCTGAAAAGAATTTCATATGCCTGTCTGCATATACGATTTAGTGGAAGTCGAGTTAGTTTTAGCCAGTATCTCACACATTTAATATAATTTCTAATAAATAAAGGATATCGGCCTGACTCTCCGTAACACATTTTATTTGATGAGTGTAAAGGTATGTTTAGAAATCTTTTTAATGCAAATGTGTGAATGTTCTCCATTTGTTTATTTTCATTAAGTCCCCAAACTTCAGCACCGTATGATAACATGGGTTCTATTTGTGAATCAAACATTTTCCAGAATACATTAGAATCAATCGAATTCAATCTTCTCATGGTGCGAAGAATTTCAATAACCCCTTTTCTACCCCTTGTAGCGACTTCTGTCCAGCCAGACATCAAGCTTAATTTGGTTGTAAAAACAATGCCTAAATATTTATATTTATTTGTAACCTTTATCTCCTCATTTCCATACCACCATATTTCATTTGCAGAGAGATACCCTCCCTTACAGAAAACTATAATATTAGTTTTGTCTAGATTTACAACCAATTGCATTCTATCAGCTTCAGATTTAAGTACATTGATTTGATTTTGCAACCCTATAACAGTGTCTGACAGCAATGTCACATCATCGGCAAACAACATCAGAAACATTTCAATTCCTCCAGAGATTAGTTGAATGCCATGTCTTC
>CM065720.1:6068545-6076045 GCA_033310375.1 Conus canariensis
GTTTTTATCTTTGCATTTGACCTGAGTGTGAGTGTAGTGCAAAGGGCCCCTCTTTCACTCCATCTGTGCACGATTTGATCTCTGTATTTCGAATGAAAGTCTTCTGTATCACACCTTGGGGAATTCCCAGATCTGGGCTAATAGAGTAGGGGTGCTTGGGAACATTCGTAAGCTTTCGCCGCGAATGTGAAACCACATTTTGAGATATTTAGGGATATTGTTTTGTTTTTATGGAAGTATGGGTCTCTAGGTTAAAACTGACATTTTTCCTGGAATGCAAATGGCATCATAAGGGAATAACAGAGGAGATTATCATTTTTTTTCTTTATTTCTCTTATCTTTTCTTTTCTTTTTCATCTTTTTAGTTGTCTAATCTTCCGTGCCATTCCTGTAGCATTTACCCCCATGTCGCTCAGGACAGCTCCCCACCCCACAGCCGAACCCTGGCTTGTCGGGTCGTAGCCGCGTCACAGGCAATCCACAGAATGGAGCCAGTGTTAAGTCGTCGGAGGGCAACTCACCAGAGGAGATACTGCAATGCGTGCTGCTGTTCAGTGGTTCCTGTTCTGATCCAGCATACGAAAAATACTACCAACTAAGCTCCACCGACAACAGATTTGTTTGGTCACAGAGCTGGCGTGAGTGACAGTTCCCCCTCCGGAGGGCGCCGAGACAACTGTCCGGCGACAGTCCTCATGAATTTGCCGATACCGGCGCCCTCGACTGGAACTCACAAAAGGTATACACATGGATAGGAAACCAAAACCGAGGTCATATGAGAGCAGAGCATGAAGGACCACAGAATTTAAGACTTGTGTATACTTCTCAATGAGGGTGAAGATAATGAAGATGATACTGCGAATTCTGTCTCTGGTCTGAGATAACACGACATGGCTGTACTCTGCGTTTCTTTCGTACTATATCCCGTCGTCATCCAGGCCCGAGAGAAACAGACATATGTAGTGATGCTGTCACGGAGTGTCTGTCTGGTTGAGTGTCTGTGTATACTGCCAACTAAGCTCCACCGACAACAGATTTGTTTGGTCACGGAGCGACCTGGTGAGCGAGGGGGCAGAATACAAACAGAAATCTCACTGTGGACTGCTCTGTCAATAGCCAACAAGTTGCAACACAAAGTCGATAACACAAATTCCACATATGACGTAAATCAATAGAGGGACTCAGAGTATTACATACCTCGGGGAGGGGATCAGTTACCAAAGAGGGGGTCTTAACACCAAAGAGGCAACAAACGGAAATGCTCTCGAAAAGCGTGACAACTATTGGAGGATTACTCCTACTGTGTGGGGAAGCCCTAATTTGCACTGCTTAATTCAAAATGCAATCATATATCACAAAAATGAATTTCAAGAATAGAGCCTTCAAAAGGAAAAGAAAACAGTTCATGTCTTGACACTCTCCCACTAAAGAGGAGTCATTAACCATGAGCTAATCTAAGGCGAGAGTAACGAAGTACTGGGGCAGGATTTCCTTACAGTCATATATTAACTTGTTCGAAAAGAGGTCCAGCCTCCAGCCTACGAAAATGAACTTCACTATAGAAAAAAGGGAGCCTCTTCTTTCAAGTTCAAATTATCAAGAAACACGCGCCCGTTTGTATTTTGGTTTGAAATAACAAATCTTGCAACACATGTGTCAACTTTAACTCGACGTGATCTTTTCACTAGCAGTTGGGACTTAAGATATCATACGGTCATTGTGACTATTTTGCAAAGCTATATTCCATTTCAATAGCAGCTTATTACTTGATACGCTTATAATTTCGTTAACCAAGTTCACATATTGTATCGTATTTATTTGCTTGAATATATATTTCCATTACACGAGAACAAACATTCGTGTCAGATAAAAACGTGCAAATGCCATATACCTCGCGAACAACTCGCCTACGAAGTGTTACCTCCCCTTACCACTTTCCTGTCTTATTTCTCACACCTTACTCTCCCTCCTTCCCGCCAGCTCTGTTTCCTTCCTGTCTCAGATGTCTGCCAGGCCAGCCGATGAGCTATGCGCTGGAACCGTGCTTTCAACACCACTATGTACAGCCTTTAATCTCCACACTTCAAGGCCGTCATTTTCTGTATTACATCTGGTAGAATACGCTTTCCGCCAGTCTGGCAAGTCTCAAATGAGGGTGTCGTTTCTCGCTTGGTTTGGCACTGGAAAGATAAGCTACTCTTAGGGTATGTGGACATTTCCATCACCATACAAGCTGAGGGACACACACACACACACACACACACACCACACACACACAACACACACACACAACGCCGCACACGCACACACACAACACACACACACACACACACACACACACACACATACACACACACACACACACACACACACACACACACACTCTCTCTCTCTCTCTCTCTCTCTCTCTCTCTCTCTCTCTCTTTCAGTTTCAGTTTCATCAAGGAGGTGTCACTGCGTGCGGACGTGTCCCTGTACGCTACACCATATCCGCTAAGTTTTGACACAACACTGCGCACGATTTAAAGCTGATGGATAAATGAATTAATGACTAAATTGAGAGAATTTAAGGAGAAGGTCTCTTGGCTACGACTTAGCAGATGTCTGACCTACGCATTAGCCCAACGCGATGGTCAGACCTTGAGTACCTACCTAACATTGGTTGTGCCATTATTATCATTTCATAGTAAGTGTGTGGTGAGTGTACACATGTGTGTGTGTGTGTGTGTGTGTGTGTGTGTGTGTGTGTGTGTGTGTGTGTGTGTGTGTGTGTGCGCGCGCACACACACACACACACAAACACACACACACACACACACACACACACACACACACACACACACACAGGAGAGAGAGAGAGAGAGAGAGAGAGAGAGAGAGAGAGAGAGAGAGAGAGAGAGAGAGAGATGCATTGATACTCACAATCATATGAGTTCAAAGTTTGCTTATGGTTTCCATTGACGTTTCATGATTATGCTACACATGACTACCTTTCTACATAGCTACACTGATAATTATAGTGCTGCTTTTACGAGTTAGCAAACTGCAGAAGGAATAACAGCCTATTCGCCTAGATAACAACACATCTGATTAGCCGTTGTACATCGGGATATCTCCAACGTCTTCTCTGGAATCTGCACCATTCATATTAAATACGAAATCCTTTTACACATCTCCTTAACATACAATCTATCAACCATGAAATATTCACATAATGTTGTAGCACTCAACTTAACCATTCTATTGTGTACGTAGTCGAGTTTATCTGATTTATGGGTGCGTCTCTCTGAGTGTTGTCCAGATTTCCTGACCGATCGCTGTTCTTCTTGCGAACTTATTGCAGCTTTGTAATGTATTTATGTAAGATAAGATCTACTGTCATTTTTTTTTTTGTAGTGCTGCTTTCTTTTTTTTTTTGTTTGTTTAGTTTTGTTGTTTTTTTTGTTTTTGTTTTTGTTTTTTGTTTTTCTTTTCGCGTGTTCCATTTGTAAATTTCTGTACAAGCAAATAAAAGCGTTTGCGGAAAAAAAATAAAATAAAATAAAAATTTCCTGACCGATGCTACA
The DNA here is from genome assembly GCA_033310375.1 of Conus canariensis. Lineage (NCBI taxonomy): Eukaryota > Metazoa > Mollusca > Gastropoda > Neogastropoda > Conidae > Conus > Conus canariensis. Next base: position 6,072,112 of record CM065720.1, read on the forward strand.
AATGTTCGGATCTTTTGGATGTGGTCTCCTTTGAAGCGTTGTTTGAACCCGTTCTCTAAAGCTGGGAACCCTGATTATGACTGTTTCAATCCTAAATTCGAAAAGAAATTGAAATTTAAACAAAACCTGTAATTCTTCCCTTCGAAGTACAGTCTTCCACTCTTGCAGTCTTCCTCTTTAAAAAAAAACCCCAACAAAACAAAACAAACAAAAAAAACAACGAAAAAAACTCCCGCCATATGCTAGTGATCTTTCAAAAGTTGAAAATTATTCCCCATGGAACAATGAACTTTTCAACACCGGGGTTCCTCTCTGGTCCTGTTTCTTTATCTTAAGACCCCACCAGCCGTCTGGAACATGAGATCGTTTCTTCGAGTTTTTCAACCTTTCCATCCTTTCAACTAATATTTACAGACGTTTCCAAGTCTGAAGAAGGAGGTGCTATTGCTGATTATTTCGTAACTGCTCCTATTCAAGAAGTTTTACACATTCCCTCTGACAGCTCCACCGGCACTGCTGAGCTCATGTCGTGGTCAAAACACTCAAGATGGTCCATCAAGCTGGATACAACTTCCTCATCCTGACTCCCTTCCTGCTCTGTATGTCAATGCTGTTCGTGGCCTGAACCACCGAGATCTTGGAGGTTTGTTTTTAGCTTCACTCCTCTCCGAAACGTGATAGTTCCGACATTGTTTCAGCCTGGATTTCAGGTTATGTTGACGTTCAAGGCAATAACTTCGCTGGTCGTCTTGTACAGAATGCCACATAGAAAGAATTGCCCAAAACTGTATATCCCTCACACAGATCTAAAAGCCAAATTCCTAAAGTTTGTTCGTTGCCTCACATATAACGTGCCACTTCAGTGGTATTACCCTCAACGTCGATCATTCAAAGTCCATAGTTCAAATGAAAGACGTCTGGCAAGAGAACTGAAACTCAGAGACGTTCAGTCTGATGTGAACGTACACCGTCTGCCCCGCCCTGTTCTGTTATGTGTGATGTGTCTCGTTATGTTTGAGGGGTATGTTGCTATGTGTTATGTCATGTACTGCTAATTGTTATGTGTGTGTGCCTCTCCATAACTGCCAATGCTCTCTCTCTCTCTCTCTCTCTCTCTCTCTCTCTCTCTCTCTCTCTCTCTCTCTCGCCTTTATGTCAATATGCTTACATGCTCCTTATGATGTGAGGATGAAACAATCGATGATCGAAGTGAAGCTTTCCAGTAACACATGACGTTACACAATCCGGCCGACAAAAAGAGGATGTTTAATTGATGTAGCGCCAAATGTTTGCAGACCTTTGAGACCACAGATTATGAAAAGAAATGAAGCTGAGCTTGTCTTTATCTGCGTCATTCTAATGATATGCAATGCCGTTCTATTTACCGAGTGAGTTATTTGTAATTTTGCTTGTTTGTTATGGTGTAATTCACTCTTTCTCTCTCTCTCTCTCTCTCTCTCTCTCTCTCTCTCTTCTCTCTCTCTCTCTCTCGGAGAGAGAGAGAGAGAGAGAGAGAGAGAGAGAGAGAGAGAGAGAGAGAGAGGAGCCATGGCTTCATCTTGTACTCTGCATCGCCCACTTGTTTTGCCTGTCTGTCTGTCATTTTATCACTCTTTCTTTCATCACTTTTCTCCCATCATCAGAGGAATCGTGTTTTCATCATCAATCATCATCATCATCATCATCATCATCATCATCATTCATCATCATTACATCATTATTATTTCATCATCATCATCATCATCTCTCTTCTTCTTCATTTTCATAGTCATTATCATTATCATCTTGGTCGTCGTCGTCATTTTTTTCTTCTTGTTCTCCTTGTTTTTCTTCCTTTCCTCCTTCTTCCTCTTCATCTTCCACTTCTTCTCTCCGTCTTCTGCACCTTTTGTTTTCCTTTTTCCTTTGTCTCCCCTTGTCTGGAAGTTTTTCCTCCCTCCCACACCTTTCCCTCTGTAGCCCTCTTCTATCTGTGTGTCAGTCAGGGCCAGTAATTGCCTCTGAGGCCAAGGAGAGACAGGCCGGAATGGAGACGCAGCAGACAGACCTCCTGCCGTAATGAGGACTGATCCGGGTCCTCGACTTGATGCAGTTCACCAGCGCCCTCTGGTCAATGTCAGCAAGATTCACCGCCTTCAGGGGCCGTTACTCTGTGTGATTGAATCTTATAACGGCGATCTTCGGGAGTCGTGAGATGGACGGTCAGGACCAGGATTGCAGCCATCCGTCTGGTGCACTAACTCAGTTATGAAGACGTTATTAGGGGTGCTGTTGTGTTGTGTTGTGGTGTGCTGTGTTGTGTGCTGTGCTGTGCTGTGCTGTTGTCTGTGCTGTGCTGTGCTGTGCTGTGCTGTGTGTTGTGTTGTGTTGTGTGTGTTGTGTTGTGTTGTACTGTGCTGTATTGTAATGTGCTATGTTGAAGTTTGAATTCTGGCCTGTACTATGTCTTAACACTTCCTTGACAAACATTACCAGCTAGCTTGCAAGGAACATTGCACGCTCTTCTTTTCTGTAGAGAAATGGGATTATCAAATGCCATTTTTATTACTCAACATTTACACGTGTATGCACGCACGCACGTGCGTACATGCGTATGCTCGCGATATGAATTTCTCTTTGTGTGTGCCATTTTGATCATATGTAATGCCGTTCTAATTACCGACTGAGTTATTTGTACTTTTGCTTGTTTATTATGGAGTACCTTGCATTTCTTTTTCGAGGCTATGGGTTCATCTCCTGCTTTGTATTACCGACTAGTACTGCTTGTCTGTCTGCCTTTTTGTGTGTCCCTTTCTTTCTGTCTGTCCTCCTTCATCAGAGACATTATGTTATCATCATCATCATCATCATCATCATCATCATCATCATCATCATCATCATCATCATCATCATCATATCATCCTCCTCCTCGTCCTCATCATCACCATCCTCATCATCAACATCATCATTATCGCCATCATTACAGCAGCAGCAGCAGCAGCAGCAGCAGCAGCAGCAGCACCATCCTCCTCCTCCTCCCCTTCTTCTTCTTCTCGTTCTTCTCCTTCTTCTTCTTTTTCTCTTTGATTCTTCTTCTTCTTCTTTCTTCTTCTTCTTCTCTTCTTCTTCTTCTTCTTCGTCATCATCATCATCATCATCATCATCATCATCATCATCATCATCATCTTTTTTTCATTTTCAAAGCCATCATCATCGTCGTCATCGTCATCGTCATTTTTTTTCTTCTTATTCTCCTGATTCTACTTCCTTTCCTCTTTCTTCCTCTTCACTTTCCACTTCTTCTCTTTCCGTCTTCTGCTTTGTTTTTCTTGCCTTTCTATTTTGTTTCCCCTTGTCTGGGAGGCAGGGGGTCACTCCCCCCACACCTTCCCCCTGTAGCTCTCTTCTATCTGTGTCTCAGCCGATGCCAGTAATTGCCTATGAGGCCAAGCAGAGACAGGTCAAACTGGAGACGCAGCAGACAGACCTCCTGCCGTAATGAGGACAAACTCCGGGTCCTTGACTGGATGCAGTAAGTCAGTTAAGAAGACGTTAAAAGGGGTTTGTTGTTGTGTTGTGTTGTGTTGTGTTGTGTTGTGTCGTGTCGTGTCGTGTCGTGTCGTGTCGTGTCGTGTCGTGTCGTGTCGTGTCGCGTCGTGTCGGGTGGGGTCGGCTCGGGTCGCTCGGGTCGGCTCGGGTCACTTCGGGTGAGTTCGGGTCGTGTCGTGTCGTGTCGTGTCGTGTCGTGTCGTGTCGTGTCGTGTCGTGTCGTGCCGTGTCGTGTCGTGTCGTGTCGTGTTGTGTTGTGCGGTGTTGTGTTGTGCGGTGTTGTGTTGTGCGGTGTTGTGTGTGCGGTGTTGTGTGTGCGTGTTGTGTTGTGCAGGTGTTGTGTTGTGCGGTGTTGTGTTGTGTTGTGTTGTGTTGTGTTGTGTTGTGTTTGTTGTTGTGTTGTGTT
>CM065720.1:6083545-6091045 GCA_033310375.1 Conus canariensis
CTGACCTCTAACACAGACTGCACCCAAGTCATCAAACAGATTTTCGTCACAATACAGTCCACATAATAAACATGTTATTGAATACCGAGTCCAAAGGTTTTTTTTTAAGTTAATTCTGCACATAACTTCAAAAGGACATGGATCGATTGATTATAATTATGATCTTGAAAATTACCATTCAGTCAATAGCATGTTGCTGTGAAGAGGCCAGATTACACTGCATATCAAGTGCGTTCAGAAATAATGCTTTGGAATTGTATTGGGAGACGTCTGAAATGCACCATTTCAGTTATGGTGCACTTCCTCTGATAGAAAATACTATGTGTTGATTTAAAAACCGTTTTGCTTATTGAAGAATTAAAGTATTAGGAAGAGAGACGAAGAAAGAAAGAGAGAGAGAGAGAGAGAGAGAGAGAGAGAGAGAGAGACAGAGAGACAGAGAGAGAGAGAGACAGAGACAGAGACAGACACACTGAGAGACAGACATGCAGACAGACAGACTGACAGACAGGTATACAAACAGGCACACGGAGTGACAGATAGAGAGACGAAGGAATCTCGGACTGTTAAAATCTATGACCTGGATAGACGTTAGTGTCTTCATGATGCTAATGTGTAACTTTCACTGCCACGTTCAAGAGTACAGTAAAAGGGCCGTGGTGTTCACACAGTGCAGTAAACACGTGCACCACGTATTGATTTCCACAGTGCAATGTACACCGCCATGCCATAAAACAGCCATATCATCATGCGGCGCTGTCACCTCTAGGCTACCTTTCGTCTTGCTGTTTTGTTTCTTCGGTTTTGCGTTACTTTCTTTTTCCATTTCATCAGTTTTATTGTTTGCCTCTGTCCTTTGTCTTTAGGACTTTTTACCTTCCTTTTTGCCTTTGGCTTCTTCCTTTGTAAGGTTTCTTCTTTTATTTCCCTCCTCTTTACTTCATTTTTCTTGTGTGTGTGTGTGTGTGTGTGTGTGTGTGTGTGTGTGTGTGTGTGTGTGTGTGTGTGTGTGCGTGCGTGCGTGTGCGCGCGCGCGCGCGCGTGCGTGTGCGTGCTGGGTGTGTGTGTGTGTGTGTGTGTGTGTGTGTGTGTGTGTGTGTGTGTGTGGCGTGCGTATGTGTGTGCGTGCATGCGTGCTCACATGCGTGCATTCGGGCATGTTGGAACCACTTTTAATCCAAAAGGATTTTTTTTTTTAAAGAAAAGTATGTTTATGATGAAGAACAAAAGCTGTGTTGTTGTGTCATGAACAGCTAGGAACTATCACGTTTCCGTTAGTTTGTATGTTTCACCATGCTCTCACTCGCACAGGTGGTGATTCCAACCGGCCAGCAGTTGACAGCTTCAGCAGTAGTCCTGACCTCAAACACCCTGACCTCTAACACAGACTCTATAAATATAATCAAACAGACGCCGCACCACAGTACAGTCGATATAACAAATATGTATAGCATACAGAATACAAAAGTTGCTTTTGATCATTTTTGCACACAATCACAAGACCAATGATCGATCAATGCCGGTTACTGATAATATGATCTTGATGAATGCCATTCAGACACATAGCATGTTGCTGTGAAGAGGCCACATCACACTGCAGATGAAGCGCGTTCAGAACTGTGTTTAAAGAACTGTACTGGAAGACGTCCGAGATGTTACACTTCAGCTGCTGTGCGTTTTCTACGATTGAAATGCTATGTGTTGATTTCATAAGTGTTCTGATTGTTGGAAATCTAAAGTATGGGAGTGAGAGACAGACACCAGACAGACAAACGAGAGAGAGACAGACAGGCAGACAGACAGAGAGAGACAGAGACAGAGAGACAGACAGACACACAGACAGACAGACAGGTAGACAGAGAGATAGACAGACAAAAACAGAGACAGAGACAGAGACAGAGAGAGAGAGAGAGAGAGAGAGAGAGAGAGAGAGAGAGAAAGAGACAGACAGACAGACAAACAGACAGACAGACAGACAGACAAACAGACAGACAGACAGACAAACAGACAGACAGACAGACAAGGGAGAAGAGAGGAAGGTGTCACACTGGATTCCGGTTCTAAACTCTGTGAAACTGAAAGAAAAAGTGGGCTGCCACCTTCGCCAACGTATGTTTTATTTAGCATCTATCACAAGGTCTCCTAAAGGTCGCTCCTCAAGTAATCTCTCTCTCTCTCTCTCTCTCTCTCTCTCTCTCTCTCTCTCTCTCTCTCTCTCTCTCTCTCTCTGTCCGTTACTGTGGATCTGTGACCTCTCTCCTCTCTCTCTCTCTCTCTCTCTGTGTGTGTGTGTGTGTGTGTGTGTGTGTGTGTGTGTGTGTGTGTGTGTGTGTGTGTGTGTGTGTGTGTGTGTGTGTGTGACCGTTTCTGTGGATATGTGACCGTTTCTGTGAACCCTTTTTTTCTCTGCTGAAAACGATCCATTGTGATAATTATCCTTTCATCTAGCGACCATTGGAAAGGAAATGGGAAGAGGTAGGGGCACGCAGACTAATTAGTCTTTTGTGTCACCTTTTCACTGCAAAAAGAAGAAGACTCGGATCAAAGTTTCGCTGCGTAGTGCAGCTATTAACTGATTCTTCTGCTTCTCTGGTAAGACGATTGATTTTGAATCATAAGGCGTGGGGTGGGGGTGGGGGTGGTGGGGGGGGATTTCACTGTTTTATCTTTTTTCGCGTCTCCAAAACGTTTTTTTTTTTTTTTTTTTTTTTTTGCTTGGCACAGGGAGAATTTGTACATTTGTCTGTGTCTCCGCTGTTCCTTTGTCTGCTGTTTCTGTTCAAGTGCATCTGCACATCATTGTGGGTCTGTGTTTATGAATCTCTCTCTCCTCTCTCTCTCTCTCTCTCTCTCTCTCTCTCTCTCTCTCTCTCTCTCTCTCTCTCTCTCTCTCTCTCAAACACCCGCGCATTACGTATTGAGATGTGGTATAACACAGTGTTGTAGGTGAGACAGTGATAGTAATCACTATAGTCATAATAACGGTGATGATGATGACGATAATGATGATTTTGATGGCAATGCTAGACAAGCTGCTTAAGGCTAAGGTGGAGCTAATGGATTTGGTGTGCATGCATATAGCTGTCCACGTGACATTTAGGGAGGGAGGGAGGGAGGGAGGGAAAAAGGGATGCAGGAAGAGAGAGAGAGAGACACACAGATAGACAGACAGACAGAGACAGAGAGAGAGACAGAGACAGACACAGACAGACAGACACACAGGCAGACAGAAGAAAGACGGACAGACAGACAAACGACAGACCGACGGATGGACGAATGTCGGACGAACGGACAGACAGATACACAGACAGGTAGACAGAAAGGCGGACAGGGGATAGTCAGACAGATAAAGACAGCGACAGACAAAAACAGACAAAGACAGACATACAGAAAACCAGTGACAGTATGCATGTTTATTGCTTTTCCTATCTACCTTTTAGAAATATGTCCGCTCTTCAGACTTTCAGCCAGCTTCATAAAAGGGGGAGTGACACATCACAATGGCAATAGCAGGGAAATAGGTAGTTCAGTGGCATATCTTGAAGTGACAAATCTTCTCGAGCTCTCTGTTTACCACTCAGCATGTATGCATGCATGTTGCAAGACAGATGAGCGCAGGCACAAGACTCTAAAAATCCTTCCTTTCTTTCGACAGCCTGCACAAGCGATCCATGTTTTCCACTGACACACTGCACCAACGAAATAAACATACGAAACCACCAGGAACTTGGGCACAATTCCTGACAATTAAGTGAATGGCAGAAGAACAGCTAGGTGGCTGGCAGGGGGACAATGAGATAAACTGCAGGAACGAAGCAAGGTGCCTGGGAGAGGGAATGCACAATGAATGGCAGGCAAACCAGAATGGTGAAAGACAGGGATACAGCAAGAGGAATAGAAGGGGAGCAGTGCGATTAGTAGCAGTGAAATAGTCAGAGCAGAGTCACAAGAGCTCTTAAAAAGAATGGCAATTGAACAGCCAGAGGAACTGCGAGGAAATCAGTTAGAACAGAGGAAGGGAAATAGTGAGGGAAAATTGATGAAATTCAGCAAGGGGAGTGACCAGGTAATAGTCCAGGGCAATGTTGAAGGAAGGGCAATGATCAAGGGCAATGGTAAAGGAAGGGCAATGATCAAGGGCAATGGCAAAGGAATGGTAATGATCAAGGGCAATGGTAAAGGAATGGTAATGATCAAGGGCAATGGTAAAGGAAGGGCAATGATCAAGGGCAATGGCAAAGGACGGGTAATGATCAAGGGCAATGGTAAAGGACGGGTAATGATCAAGGGCAATAGTAAAGGAAGGGTAATGATCAAGGGCAATGGTAAAGGAAGGGTAATGATCAAGGGCAATGGTAAAGGAAGGGTAATGATCAAGGGCAATGGTAAAGGAAGGGTAATGATCAAGGGCAATGGTAAAAGAAGGGTAATGATGAAGGGCAATGGTAAAGGAAGGGTAATGATGAAGGGCAATGGTAAAGGAAGGGTAATGATGAAGGGCAATGGTAAAGGACGGGTAATGATGAAGGGCAATGGTAAAGGACGGGTAATGATGAAGGGCAATGGTAAAGGAAGGGTAATGATGAAGGGCAATGGTAAAGGAAGGGTAATGATGAAGGGCAATGGTAAAGGAAGGGTAATGATCAAGGGCAATGGTAAAGGAAGGGTAATGATCAAGGGCAATGGTAAAGGAATGGTAATGATCAAGGGCAATGGTAAAGGAATGGTAATGATGAAGGGCAATTGTAAAGGAAGGGTAATGATGAAGGGCAATGGTAAAGGAAGGGTAATGATGAAGGGCAATGGTAAAGGAAGGGTAATGATCAAGGGCAATGGTAAAGGAAGGGTAATGATGAAGGGCAATTGTAAAGGAAGGGTAATGATGAAGGGCAATGGTAAAGGAAGGGTAATAATCAAGGGCAATGGTAAAGGAAGGGTAATGATCAAGGGCAATGGTAAAGGAAGGGTAATGATGAAGGGCAATGGTAAAGGAAGGGTAATAATCAAGGGCAATGGTAAAGGACGGGTAATGATCAAGGGCAATGGTAAAGGAAGGGTAATGATCAAGGGCAATGGTAAAGGAAGGGTAATAATCAAGGGCAATGGTAAAGGAAGGGTAATGATCAAGGGCAATGGTAAAGGATGGGTAATGATCAAGGGCAATGGTAAAGGACGGGTAATGATCAAGGGCAATGGTAAAGGAAGGGTAATGATCAAGGGCAATGGTAAAGGACGGGTAATGATGAAGGGCAATGGTAAAGGACGGGTAATGATCAAGGGCAATGGTAAAGGAAGGGTAATGATGAAGGGCAATGGTAAAGGAAGGGTAATGATCAAGGGCAATGGTAAAGGACGGGTAATGATGAAGGGCAATGGTAAAGGACGGGTAATGATGAAGGGCAATGGTAAAGGAAAGGTAATGATGAAGGGCAATGGTAAAGGACGCGTAGTAATCACGGGCAATGGCAAAGGGCCAGTTGGGGAAGTGGCAAGGAAACACAAGGAAAGTGGTAAGGGAAAGTGGTTAGTTTACACAAAGAGTAGTGACAGGGAAATAATGCCTGGAAGGGAACAGAAAGCGCAGCAACAGAGGAACAGTAATACACGTGGCTTGACAACAAACAGGCTAGTGGCAGGTGAACAGTGGTTGGAACTGCAAGGAACCAAGAAAGAAGATGACATCGAAGCAGTAAAGCGAATGCCGAGAAAACAGAAAACAGTAAGGAGAATGGTAAGGTAACACAGTGTAGAGAATTGTTAGGGAACAGTGAGGAGAATGGCATGGGAAGAGTTGGTGGAAATATCAGGACGACAGGAAGGGGAATGGCAAGGATTCAGCGAGGGGAATGGAAACACCATAGACAGTAACACGGGAATGGTGGGGGAATTCACACAGGAATAATTCGGGGAACGTCAGGAAAATGGTAAGGGAACAGTGAGGGATCAGTAAGGGGAATGGCAAGAAAACCCTAAAGAGAATGACACGGTAACAGTAACGGGTATGGCAGGAGAACAATGGAGGGAACAGCAGGGAAACAAGACTAATGACATTGAAACAGTAAAAGGAATAATAAAGGAACACTTCAGATAATTGCAGAGACAGAATAAGAGTCGCAACAGCGAAACAGCTATAAGAATTTTAATGGAATGTTAACGTTAATGAGAAGGGAATGGGGAACTGCAAGGAGAATGAAGGTCGAATAATAATATGGAAAATGACAGTAGAGCGGTTAGAGGAATGGCACTGGAACAGGAAGGAAAAATGACAGGAAAACAAGTATTGGAAATGACTTAAGAACGATTAGGATAGTGACAGTCGAAACAATAAGGACACTGATAGTGGAACAGTATGAGTAATGACAGAGCAACAGTGAGGAGAATTCAGTGAGGGGAAAATAATAGGGGAGCAGAAAGGACAATGGCGTGAAATGATACGGGTGATGACTGTGGAACAATGCGAGTAATAACAGAGGAACAGTAAGGATGTTGATAGTAAAAACGTAACCGGGATGACAATGGAACACTAGGGGTAATAGCAGGAGGAACAAGAAGGGTAATGACTGTGGGAGAGTAAATGTGATGACAGTGAAACATTAAGGAGAATGAAAGGAGCATAAATTGCAACGATAGGGGAGGTAAAGTTAATAAATATGAAACAGAAAGATAATACTCTTGGGAAGAGTAAAGGTATTGACAAGTAATAACAACGGAACGTCTGTAGAATGAAATCGGAACAGTAAGGCTAATGACTGTGAAACATTAACAGTAATGACAACGGAATACTAAGGGTAATGACTGTGGAACTCTACAGGTTATGATGGTAGATTTTTAATGTAATGACAGAAGAATAGTAAGGGAAATAGTACAGGAATGCTCAGAGTCATGACAGAGGAACAATAAGAAAAAATGCATTTTAACAATACAGACAATAACAGTAGAACACTAAGAATAATGTAAGTGGTGGACCAAAGGTGATAGCAGAAGAGCAATAAGGGTAAGGACAGTGGAAGAATAAGCGCAAAGACGGTGTATACAATAAAGGAAATGACAAAAAAAAAAAAACAGTGAGGAGGATATCAGGGAAACATTATGAGAAACGACATGGGCTTGCAGGAACCAGTAAGGAAAACGGCAGTGGAAACTTCAAAAGACGGCATGGAACAATAAAGAGATTGGCGATCGACGGTAAAAAAAAAAAAAAAAAAAAAAAAACGGACAGGACAAGCAAAATGACAATGAAACAGTAAGGAAAATGGCAATGAAACAGTAAGGAAAATGGCAATGAAACAGTAAGGAAAATGGCAATGAAACAGTAAGGAAAATGGCAATGAAACAGTAAGAAAAATGGCAATGAAACAGTCAGGAAAATGGCAATGAAACAGTAAGGCAAATGGCAATGAAACAGTAAGGAAAATGGCAATGAAACAGTAAGGAAAATGGCAATGAAACAGTAAGGAAAATGGCAATGAAACAGTAAGGAAAATGGCAATGAAACAGTAA
>CM065720.1:6101045-6103545 GCA_033310375.1 Conus canariensis
CCTCCCCCCCCCCCCCTCCCCCCATGTTTTAATAACTCGAATGATGCTGCGTTCAGAGAATTTTTCTGCAAGGTACAGTTCTGACCTTGTCTTCTGCGGGGTCCTCGCCCCCCAGTAAGCTGAATCATACAGTTCTGGTCTGGTTTATGTGAGGAAATATTCGGATCTGGGTGCGGCTGTTTGATTACATGTTAGTACCATCGCCACGATATGCTTGAAACGATATGATGAATCACGGATGAATCACAGATCGTGCTAGAAGAGCTGATGACGCTGTTTCCTACTGGAAGCACCCGTAATGAACCAAAGGGTGTGCTTTGTAGGCAGACACACCTTGGCTCGGCACCGTCAATGTATTGTGCACGTAGGGAAAACCACATGGCATCGCGTATAATAGTAAAATGAAAGCTTTGTCACTGGACATCTGATGACACACAGAAATCTGGTATCAAGGAAACACAACAGGGTAAACAGACAGAGCATGAAAAACAAAATCACAAACTCTCTGTCTCAGCTAGGCATTCTGTTTGGACCCCTCTTCTCGTACAACTCATTGTTCAGTCTTTCATGTCAATATCACAGCCATGTCAGTCTTGACCCCTTTTCTCATATTACACTGTGTCACACCTCATTTGTTTTCAGTCCTCGTCAGTCTTAGCATCTCTTCTCTTACAGCATTATGGCGCCCCTTCAGTTATCGGTCTTTCATGCCATCATCGTCGTTGTCATTCTAACACCTCTCCTCTTACATCACAGTCCTTGTTTATCAGTCCTTCGTGTCATTATCACTGTCGGTCTTGAGACCTCTTCTCCTCACTAATCATGCATCTTCTATGTCTGTCCAGCAATTCAATCATCAGTCTTCCATACAAATACCATCGTCTCTCTAGACAGTTCTTTTCCACACCGATCAGTCTGATATCCTCACCTTTGTCCGTCTAGATACCTCTTCTCGTCAGCAGTCAGTCTTGGATAGATTACCATTATGTATTTAGATATTTCGTCTCATCCGCAATCAGTCTTTGGTGCATCACCATTATGTAACTAGACATCGCTTCTCATCTGCAATCAGTCTTCGATGCATTACAATTGTCTGTCTAGTCTACCCCTCAGCATCAGCAAAGTCTTTGATATATTACCATTATCTGTCTAGATATCTCTTCTCATTAACAATCAGTCTTTGATGCATCACAATTGTCTGCCTCTCCACATTGGCAGTCAATCTTTGATCATTACCATTATTTGTCTAGACATCTCTTCTCATCAGCAATCAGTCTTTGATGCATTATCATTACCTGTCTACATATCTCTTCTCATCAGCAATCAGTCTTTGATGCATTATCATTACCTCTCTACACATCTCTTCTAATCAGCAATCAGTCTTTGATGCATTATCATTACCTGTCTACACATCTCTTCTAATCAGCAATCAGTCTTTGATGCATTATCATTACCTGACTACATATCTCTTCTCATCAGCAATCAGTCTTTGATGCATTATCATTACCTGTCTACACATCTCTTCTAATCAGCAATCAGTCTTTGATGCATTATCATTACCTGTCTACACATCTCTTCTAATCAGCAATCAGTCTTTGATGCATTATCATTACCTGACTACATATCTCTTCTCATCAGCAATCAGTCTTTGATGCATTATCATTACCTGACTACACATCTCTTCTAATCAGCAATCAGTTTTGACGCATCACAATTGTCTACCACTCCACATCAACAAGTCAGTCTCGATGCATTACCATTACCTGTCCAGACATCTGTTCTCATCAGCAATCAGTCTGATGAATTGCCATTATCTGTGTAAATATCTCATCAGCAACAGTCACACCATTTATCTAGACATTTCTTTGTCTCGTAACTATATCATGGATTACTCTTTCTACAAAGACAAGTGAATGTGCTCAACATCATGGATGTGATGTGTATGAAAAGGTGGCTGGCAAACATTTGCTGCATGATAATTATCCTTGGTAAATCTAGTTGCATAGGGAGACGACTGCAGGCGGAAATCTAAAAGAAGAAAATCTTAAATAAATGTTAGCGAACCGCCAACGCCAATCTTGCGCTGAAGTGATTGAAGATAAGTGATTGCTCGTTCATTTTCGTAGTCCTAATTGTTTTGTATCTTGCCTGAAGAAGACCTAAGAGGTCGAAACGCGTCGTGTTTTGTCTTGTGATTCGTTTGTCCACGTTTTGTTTTTTGGCGGTTTGCTAACAATGTATTTAAGATTTATCCTTAATAAGGTTATTTTGTTGTAGGTTTATCGAATTGTTTAAATTAGTTTCTGAATCAGCTGACTTTATTTTGTACAGCTTATTTTAGATAGTTTTGCTTATGGCATACGCTTGTTTACATTAAATAAATTGTAATAGTTTCACCTCTAACACCATTTTGTTTTCGTTTGTTATCGCTACAGTTTGATTGGATGGTTGCCACTGAAAATCTGATAGGCCAGATTTTACATCCGGCAGGCGCAAAACA
>CM065720.1:6111045-6123545 GCA_033310375.1 Conus canariensis
GAAATGAAATGAATCTGCACAGAACTGGTCAATTGATAGTCATGACCCATTCCATTCCGAGACAGCTCTCCTATGGTTCCGCATGATCGGCTGGGTTAGAAACAACATGAACAGAAGAAAGAACTCCAAGCCAAAGGGATCCCTCGTTCTATTGTCGTCTGCCAATGTTCCGTGCATGTTTCTGGTAGACACGGCGCCAGTCTGTGCGCCAGAAGACCACGCACAGCAGCAGATCCGTCTTGGACTGCCGGTTCAGCGGATCATGCTCACATTTAGGAATTCTCACATTCTATGTCCTGATTCGAGTCTTGTGGGGACTTTTTTCACTGGGCATGTTTCCACAAGACAATGCTCGTCTGTGTGACAGTGTTCTGGGGGAATTTGTTTTTGTTTTTGCATGTCTCTGCTAGACACTGCTCGTCTGAGTCTTACTGTGTGTGTGTGTGTGTGGTGTGTGTGTGTGTGTGTGTGTGTGTGTGTGTGTGTGTGTGTGTGTGTGTGTTCTTTTTTACGTTCTTTTTGTTTGTTTTTTTGCATGTCTCTACCAGGGATTGTTCGTCTGAGTGACAACAGTCTTCTGGGGAGGGGGAGGGGGGTGTTGCTGCATGTCTTTACTAGACACTGTTTGTCTGAGTGACAGTCTTCTGGGGAGGGGGACTGGGGTGGTGGTGGTGGTGGTACATGTCTTTACTAGACACTGTTTTTCTGAGTGACAGTCTTGTACATGAGGTAAAACATTTCAGATCAGGCTAGATGTTCAATAGACAGTCTTCTAAATCAGACACTGAACGTCAGACAAGATTGGATGTCCGATTGAAAGTCTTCTGAATCAGACATTAAACTTCAGACCAGGTGGCTTGTCTGAATGATAGTCTTTAAAAAAAGACACTCAACCTTTTGGTTGTCCAGTTTCTAGTCTTGTGATTCAGATACTCAACTTCAGTGCAATTGGTTTGCCTGATCGATAATCTTCGGAATAAGACACTAAACTTCAGACCAATCTCTGATTGACGGTCTTTCGAATCAGACACTGAACTTCGGAGAAGTTGCTTAGTCTGGTGTACGGTCTTTCGAATCAGACATTGAACTTCAGACTGGTAGGCTTGTCTGATTAGTAGTCTTCCGAATCAGACACCTAGCTTCAAACATGTTGCATTGTCCGACTGGTAGTCTTCTGAAGCAGACACTGAACTTCAGACCAGTGAGCTTGTCTGGCTGATCGTCTTTTAAGTCAGACATGGAACTTAAGAGCAATTGGCTTGGCTGATTGATAGCCTTTTGAGTAGGACGCTAAACTTCAGACTGGTTGAATTGTCTAATTGACAGACTTTCGAATCAGACTCTGAACTTCGAACCAGTTGGATATTCTGACTAAAAGTCTTCTGAATCAAGCATATAACTCCAAACTTGTTAGCTCATCTAACTGATAGTCTTCTGAATCAAACATTGGACTTAAAACCTGGTTGCTAATCTAACTGATGGTCTTCTGAATCAAATACTGAACTTCACACCTGCTAGTTATATATAAATGATAGTCTTCTGAATTAAACACTGAACCTTAGACCAGCTTGCACGTCTGATTAACAGTCTTCAGGATGAGATGCCATAGCTCAAACCAGTAGCTGATCTGATTACTTATATTCTGGAAGCAACACTGAAGATAGAAGAAGCACACACTCAGAGCTTGAAAAAGGGGCAATAATGAGTTGTTGGCAGAGTTGTGTAGTAAAACCGAAAAAGAAATCAAACGCACACAGATAAATGCGTAGCACAATACCATGGCTATGAGATTTTTAAGGGGAAGGTGGGCGAAATATTGATAGATAAAATCTGTTGTGACACTAGGGATGTACCTTCAAGAACCATGCTGCTCCACGGCATCATTGAAACCCACATCAGAACTATTGTCAGCGGCAGGATCACTTTGGCTGGCTGAGAAAAATACCTTTGTTTAATTTGTTTCTTTAAGTCGCACCAGGCAGGGTTCTGCCTTCTCTGTGCCTGAACATGAGGCTCGGTGAGAGAGAGAGAGAGAGAGAGAGAGAGAAGAGAGAGAGAGAGAGAGAGAGAGAGAGAGAGAGAGAGAGAGTTTCTTGAGGTTACAAACAGTAGGGATTGCCTTCTCTCTGTCTGAACATGAGGCTCAGCAAGAGAAAGAGAGAGAGAGAGAGATTCTTCAGGTTACAACAGTAGGGACTGTCTTTTTTTCTGTCTGAACATGAGGCTCAGCAAGAGAGAGGGAGAGAGAAAAAAGAGAGAGAGAGAGAGGGGGGGAGGGAGGGAGGGAGGGAGGGAGAGAGAGAGAGAGAGAGAGAGAGAGAGAGAGAGAGAGAGAGAGAGAGAGAGAAAGAGAGAGAGATTCTTCAGCTTACAACAGTAGGGACTGTCTTTTTTCTGTCTGAACATGAGGCTCAGCAAGAAAGAGAGAGAGAGAGAGAGAGAGAGAGAGAGAGAGAAGAGAAAGAGAGAGAGAGAGAAAGAGAGAGAGATTCTTCAGGTTACAACAGTAGGGACTGTCTTCTCTCTGTCTGAAAATGAGGCTCAGCAAGAAAGAGAGAGAAAGAGAGAGAAGAGAGAGAGAGAGAGAGAGAGAGAGAGAGAGGGGAGAGAGAGAGAGAGAGAGAGAGAGAGAGAGAGAGAGAGAGAGAGAGAGAACAAAATAAACTACATTTTCATGTGAAAAGTAGAAACTATAAAATGATAACATCTTAAGACACAACTGCTGAGGGCCAGTTCTTGGAATGGATCCGCAAGGGACTGAACTATAACAAACTAATAAATTCCAAGGGTAAGTAACCGAGCACCATTCCAGCAATTTTCAGAGGAGCTTGGTGTTGCAATGACTGCAAGAAATATTGAATTATAAACAAAGCTTGCTCTTATGTCTTAGATTGAAAACAATATAGGGGGAGATAAGCTACCATATCTGTGTTCACCGATAATTGGTGCAGAACTCTGTAAAAGTTAGTTATGTTGCTCATCTAAACGACAGGAATGTTGTAAAGAGCACGATTTTTTGCACACTTCGTATTCACTCGTGTGGAAAACGCAATATATTTTTTAAGACTCAACTGCTTTTTTGCAGATGTGAATCGTTACGCTGCGCTGCCTTTAATCACAGTTCGATGTGTTTTTCATCGTGTAGTTTTTGTTTAAAAGGTCTGCAGATAGATCCGTAGCAGATCGAATAACCGAGACGAATATGTTTCCAGACGTGTGACTGACTGCTTTCAAATGGATTTTGTAGGTGTTTTTCTTTGGGAGGGGGTGGGGGTGGGGGTGGGGGTGTCATTCATTTATTGAAGTGCCTCATCTGTGCAGCAAGTTGCATTGCTGTAACGTAGTGACGTTGTTTCTTAAAAATGTTCATCTTTACCAGTATTCTGTGATAAATGTTCGTTTATATGAATTTCAAAATCTTTCTTTGTCAGCCACTGGTCCTTCTAAAGAATCTTCACAAGAGAGAGAGAGAGAGAGAGAGAGAGAGAGAGAGAGAGAGAGAAGAGAGAGAGAGAGGGAGAGAGTACACTCCTTAGAAGTGAAAGATAAGAGCCATCTTGGCAAAACAATCTTTGCATCATCTCCCACTCTCTCTTCACCCTCTTCCTCTATCGCCTTCTTTTCATTCTTGCCTTCTTCATTTTGATCCTCGCCGACGTCATCCTCTGGTACTCCTCTATCTCTTCGTCTTTATTTCCAGAGCCCAAAGTGTGCAAAGTGCCCTGCTTACATTTCTTTCATGTCAAACACACACTTGCAGCGAAGACAACACTGTAAAGCAAAGACCCCTTTCCCACACTTCCTGTCATCCTCACTCTTCCTCTGCTCCGCCCTCTCCGCCTATTTTGGTTCCCAGCGATCACTTTGGTCTGTCCATTTTCACCGTGTTCTTTGATCTGTCCATTTTCACCGTGTTCTTTGGTCTGTCCATTTTCACCATGTTCTTTGGTCTGTCCATTTTCACCGTGTTCTTTGGTCTGTCCATTTTCACCGTGTTCTTTGGTCTGTCCATTTTCACCGTGTTCTTTGGTCTGTCCATTTTCACAAAGTTCTTTGGTCTGTCCATTTTCACCGTGTTCTTTGGTCTGTCCATTTTCACCGTGTTCTTTGGTCTGTCCATTTTCACCGTGTTCTTTGGTCTGTCCATTTTCACAATGTTCTTTGGTCTGTCCATTTTCACCGTGTTCTTTGGTCTGTCCATTTTCACCATGTTCTTTGGTCTGTCCATTTTCACCGTGTTCTTTGGTCTGCCCATTTTCACCGTGTTCTTTGGTCTGTCCATTTTCACCATGTTCTTTGGTCTGTCCATTTTCACAATGTTCTTTGGTCTGTCCATTTTCACAATGTTCTTTGGTCTGTCCATTTTCACCGTGTTCTTTGGTCTGTCCATTTTCACCGTGTTCTTTGGTCTGCCCATTTTCACCGTGTTCTTTGGTCTGTCCATTTTCACCGTGTTCTTTGGTCTGCCCATTTTCACAATGTTCTTTGGTCTGCCCATTTTCACCGTGTTCTTTGGTCTGTCCATTTTCACCGTGTTCTTTGGTCTGTCCATTTTCACCGTGTTCTTTGGTCTGTCCATTTTCACCGTGTTCTTTGGTCTGCCCATTTTCACCGTGTTCTTTGGTCTGTCCATTTTCACCGTGTTCTTTGGTCTGTCCATTTTCACCGTGTTCTTTGGTCTGCCCATTTTCACAATGTTCTTTGGTCTGTCCATTTTGACCGTGTTCTTTGGTCTGCCCATTTTCACCGTGTTCTTTGGTCTGTCCATTTTCACCGTGTTTTTTGGTCTGTCCATTTTCACCGTGTTTTTTGGTCTGTTCATTTTCACCGTGTTCTTTGGTCTGTCCATTTTCACAAAGTTCTTTGGTCTGTCCATTTTCACCGTGTTCTTTGGTCTGCCCATTTTCACCGTGTTCTTTGGTCTGTCCATTTTCACCGTGTTCTTTGGTCTGTCCATTTTCACCGTGTTCTTTGGTCTGTCCATTTTCACCGTGTTCTTTGGTCTGTCCATTTTCACAATGTTCTTTGGTCTGTCCATTTTCACCGTGTTCTTTGGTCTGCCCATTTTCACCGTGTTCTTTGGTCTGTCCATTTTCACCGTGTTCTTTGGTCTGTCCATTTTCACAATGTTCTTTGGTCTGTCCATTTTCACCGTGTTCTTTGGTCTGCTCGTTTTCACCGTGTTCTTTGGTCTGCCCAGTTTCACCGTGTTCTTTGGTCTGTCCATTTTCACCGTGTTCTTTGGTCTGCCCATTTTCACCGTGTTCTTTGGTCTGCTCGTTTTCCACCGTGTTCTTTGGTCTATCCATTTTCACAATGTTCTTTGGTCTGTCCATTTTCACAATGTTCTTTGGTCTGCTCGTTTTCACCGTGTTCTTTGGTCTGTCCATTTTCACCGTGTTCTTTGGTCTGCCCAGTTTCACAGTGTTCTTTAGTATGTTCATTTTCACCGTGTTCTTTGTCCATTTTCACCGTGTTCTTTGGTCTGTCCATTTTCACCGTGTTCTTTGGTCTGTCCATTTTCACCATGTTCTTTGGTCTGTCCATTTTCACCGTGTTCTTTGGTCTGTCCATTTTCACCGTGTTCTTTGGTCTGTTCATTTTCACCATGTTCTTTGGTCTGTCCATTTTCACCGTGTTCTTTGGTCTGTTCATTTTCACCATGTTCTTTGGTCTGTCCATTTTCACAATGTTCTTTGGTCTGTCCATTTTCACAATGTTCTTTGGTCTGCCCATTTTCACAATGTTCTTTGGTCTGTCCATTTTCACCGTGTTCTTTGGTCTGTTCATTTTCACCATGTTCTTTGGTCTGCCCATTTTCACCGTGTTCTTTGGTCTGTCCATTTTCACAATGTTCTTTGGTCTGTCCATTTTCACCGTGTTCTTTGGTCTGTCCATTTTCACAATGTTCTTTGGTCTGTCCATTTTCACCGTGTTCTTTGGTCTGTCCATTTTCACCGTGTTCTTTGGTCTGCCCATTTTCACCGTGTTCTTTGGTCTGTCCATTTTCACCGTGTTCTTTGGTCTGTCCATTTTCACCGTGTTCTTTGGTCTGCCCATTTTCACCGTGTTCTTTGGTCTGTCCATTTTCACCGTGTTCTTTGGTCTGTCCATTTTCACCGTGTTCTTTGGTCTGCCCATTTTCACCGTGTTCTTTGGTCTGTCCATTTTCACAGTGCTCTGTTTCGAGCTCTGCTGAGGAGGGTACGTTTTCATCGGCCTTTTGTTGCGGCGTTGGTTTGCTTGCTTGTTTATTTGTTTGTTTTGGTCAGTCTGTCTCTGAGCAAGATTACCCCAAAATTACAGAACCGATTTTAACGAAACACGAGAGAAAGATGGAATATGGTTCAAGGACGACATGCCTAAGTCAGCTGAGGATCTGTGGTGTAAATATAGATCAAAGAGCGGATCCAGGGTGCTATTGATTTCTTTTGTGGAGGTGTGTGGTCGCCTACGTGCTTTTTGCTCTTGTTGGTGATAGCACTTTTTAATGTGTGTGTGTGTGTGTGTGTGTGTGTGTGTGTGTGTGTGTGTGTGTGTGTGTGTGTGTGTGTGTGTGTGTGTGTTTTATGTTTTAAAAAAAGCTTATAGTTCTTAACTCTTTTTTGACTCCACCTGAAGGAAAACCGCAAGCAAAACAGTTCACGTGTGACATCTAGCCCGGACAAGCTGAGGGGTACGACACTGCAGCAATCTCCAAGGCACAGTAGGCGTCAGTTCTGCTGTATTCAGCCTGCTTGATACTGATATTAATAAACTAACAAACAGGGCTGATTAATACAGATAATGAGAATTCAAGCACCAACAATGCGTTGATTTATAAATGATATTTCTCTGTTTAGGACATGATTAAAGAGAAAGGGCATTTTCTCCCTACAAAGTGCTGTTGTTACATTTATATTTTTCAGTGTCCAACTGGAAAAGTTACATACAAAAAACCTAATTTTCAATGCGACCGCTACCACATCCATGGGGAGGGGGGGGGGGGGCAAATGTCGTCCAGTCTCAATTGGTTCCCTACAAACGGGGAAATTTTTCAAGATTCTATGTTGTTTCTTGGGCATTGCTGTCAACGCTGCAGTTCTAACAATAAACTAGTTTGTCTGATCTTTTTTTTTCTTTCTTTTTTTACGCAAGTTTCACTCGGTTTAGCGTAGATAGCCAGTCTGTGTACTGAAGCCATGTTGTTCTTTGGAACTGCGTGTGGTTCATTTCAATTGGTGAATGTTTTTTTCTGTCTTATAGCTTGCACCTAGTTCTTTAAGGAACACATGGATGTCTCCCACTTTTCTGCTATGCTCTGTTTGACTGCCTTTTTTCTTTGCTTCACTGTAGTCCACTCTCTGTGTCTTTGTAACCTAATAACCTTTCTGTGTTCCGGCAGATCGTTACATCTTTGTCTTTTGGAAGATTGATATAATACCAGATTTTCTCTTGTGTATGTGGACACAAGGTGTCTGAAGATTTGCACGCTGTCCAGACTGGACACTAGCTGCCCAGCCCGGAAGTGTCTGCTTGCCCATATGACCTTATTTCATGCGAGTTCAGTTTGTTGCATTCCATTTATTTTCGTTAATATGTTTGTTTGTTGTTTGTTTGTTTTAATTTAAAAAAAAACTGGGGTCACGAAACTAAGGGGAAAGTCTGACACTGTTAGAACAGCCTAGGTTTATTAGACATGGAGATGTCCATACATCGGTTAAAATCCGAGGAATTCATGCAAATGTCTGCACACACGTTTATTGTAATCGTTTTGTGCAGGACATTCCTTTTTTCCGTGAGCGGTAACAGCCGTTTGTGACAGCATAGGCTATACGAATAAAGAATAAAGGGATCTCAAAAGGGGGGGGGGGATCCTAAAGCTGGGCCTCAGTGCGGACTGGCAAACTATAACGTAAAACAGAAAATGGCAGAGGCCAAGGAGACACTGAATGTCAACTATGTCAACGACAATATCACAAGGGTAAGAGCTAGGTACACTCTAACACATTGTCGACGCTAACAAGATCATAGCAGCCTAGGGACACAGATGTTGGGGACAATCAAGCTTCCCTCCACTCAATCAAAACAGAAATAATTGGAGGGCGCACTGAGTACTGCAAACAATAGTATAACGACGAGGTGAAACCAGACAGAAGAAAATGAGGTATGCCGTAGGCAGTTGCACAGAAACTCTGAGTGTTCAGTTGAAAGTGGAGGAAGCTGTCTACATACTCAAACAGACAAGTCATCCTGGGCTTGAAAATACGTTAGCAACCCGACTGAAGCTCGAGGGGGCTGTACATAATTCAACACGGCCATGACAACTAGCCCTCAGACAAGACAGGAAACAAAATGTAGGCTAAAGGTGTGGACACAATCCTTAGTCAAACATACACAGTTAAAGAAATAAAAATGTCATTTTTTTTCATTATCAACAGGACCACCAGTTTCATCAACCATCCTACTAAGATGACCTATGGCCTTGTTGTGCAGATTCGAATGAAAGTTTCAAAAGATGTCCTATGGGGAGAACGGGCAGGGTTCAGGCTCAAAAGGAATAAATCCAAACAAATCGTCACCATCACACCGCTGGCAGAACAACAAAAAACCCTCTAAATACCACCATGATTTTATATCACCAATTTATGGACTCAAAGAAGGTCAAGTCTTCGGCATTGGCTGGCATACAGATTTGTGGCGTGTCGTGAGAAAATTGACGTTGCTCAACATCATGCATCTCACAGTAATCACCTTCAAAGATGCAGACAGTAAATCTCACTTGAATAACAACCTCGGAGACTTCGTTCAACAACTGTGGAAATGTGCCAAAGGTGTTTCCTCTGTCGTGGTCTGTTAACATCTGCCTAAAAAATATAGCATCGCTCGTAGTCTGTTAGCATCTGCCTGAAGAAAGTAATACCAAAAAGGTTCCTGGGCTTCCATATCCTGCCGAGAATAACTCTGCCCAGCCCGTGCTTTGCTGTTGACATAAGCCTGTCAGAAGACAGCGAAACTGAAATCCAGTAACTCCTCACAAGACTGGACATACATCGATCTTTCAAAAAGCAACGAAGCAGAACCCACAAGAACGAAAGCAAGACTGGACAAAGCATGAAGTGCACACGGAAGGGATTCACCTCAGGGGAAGTAAAGCCTTGGTCGATAGCTCCAGACAGAACTCAGCAGTCAACAGCCCGCTGAATGGGTAGGGTGGTGGAGGAAGTGGGCTGCCTCCGATATTATGACGGCGGCTTAACAGCGGGGGACATGGAGAGGCTGGCTTTGCCCTGTCTGCTGTGACAAGGCGCGACATCATCTGGACAATCGGGCCTGTTAGCTTCTGTTAGCTTCCCAGTGAAGACAACATTCTACACGTCCCTGGTGTTATCAGTCTACAAGTCTGTGTGATATCAGTCTACAAGTCCCTGGTGTTATCAGTCTACAAGTCTGTGATGATATCAGTCTACAAGTCTGTGGTGATATCAGTCCACAAGTCTCTGGTGACATCAGTCTACAAATCTCTGGTGACATCAGTCTACCAAGTTCTAATTGTATCAGTCTACAAGTCCTTGGTTATGTCAGTCTACATGTCACTGGTGTTACCAGTCCGCACGTCTCTGGTGATATCAGTCTACAAGTCTCTGGTGATATCAGTCTACAAGTCTCTGGTGATATCAGTCCACAAGTCTCTGGTGATATCAGTCTACAAGTCCTGGTGATATCAGCCTACAAGTCTCTGGTGATATCCGTCTACAAGTTTCTGGTGATATCCGTCTACAAGTCTCTGGTGATATCCGTCTACAAGTCTCTGGTGATATCAGTCCACGTGTCTCTGGTGACATAAGTCCACCAAGTTTCTTGTTACATCAAGTCTCTGGATAAGTCAGTCTACAAGTCTGCGGTAATATCAGTCCACAAGTCCCTGGGGTTATCAGTCTACCAAGTCTGGTTATTTCAGTCTACATGCCTCTGGTGATATCAGTCTACAAGTCCCTGGTGTTATCAGTTTACAAGTCTCTGTGACATCAGTCTACAAATTACTGGTGATATCAGTCTACAAGTCTCTGGTGATATTAGTCTACAAGTCTCCTGTGATATCAGTCTACAAGTCTCTGGTTATATCAGTCCACAAGTCTCTGGTGATATCAGTCTACAAGTCTCTGGTGATATCAATCCACAAGTCTCTGGTGATATCAGTCCACAAGTCTCTATTGCGAACAGTCCACCAAGTCTCAGGTGATACAGATCTACAAGTCTCCGATAAAACGGTCACATCTATCCCACCAGCCATGACAGTTGCTCCACAAGGCAATCCATTGCCACCATCTGCATTCCCTTCCCTCTGTTCTCTCCCCGTACCCCCACAGTCCTCCACCCACCCTCCACCACCCACCCCACCCCACCCCCCACATCCACACCCACCCCCGCTTCCCCTATCCTCACTGGGACCCCACTCAGATTCGGTCCGGGATCAACCTACACTTGAGAGCCATGAGCTAGAAGAACGTTACTCTCACCACTCACACGGGTGATATCCACTCATCTCAATGAAAGGTGGAGCTGGTGGGCGTTGACAGTAGATCCCTAGCGAAAAATGCTGGTGGTTCACAACGCATCTGTCTGACAGACAAACAGACAGACAGACCCACCACCCCTCCCACACGGACCATCAGACTGAGGTCTATGTGTCAGAGAACTGGTCAATATATCCCTTGGGACGCTCACCGCTGTCCTCGGTATATCCAGCCCCCGCACGCTTGCTTGGTGCGGATCTGTATTTCGGATTGATCCCCCCCCCCCCCCCCCATTTCAAAAAGGCCACAATGCATGAGGCATTTCCCACAGACTAAACGGCTAGGACACGTTTTGACTGGTAGACAGAGAGTGATTTAACCTCATTGAATCAAGGACAGTGATGGGGTCTACTCTTCTAAACATAGTTTTTTCCCCATCTTGAGTTGACAACACCTATAGAGCTATGACATGTACGTAGACATTGGACACACTCATATTTTGTTTTAGGTATACACGCCGCGCGCGCGCGCGAACACACACACACACACACACACACACACACACACACACACACACACACACACACACACTCACTCACTCACGCACGCACGCACGCACGCGCGCACGCGCACACACACACATGCCTGCATGCATGCATGCATGCACCCATGCAAACATACATACACACTGACAGATACGCCATCCCTTTTTAACATACAACCTATGCACGCACATAGACCACAGTGTCACACATACCAATATTCTCTTTAAGGGAGAAGGGACAGAAAATGTCCAGCTTTAGAGAACTTGACAAATTAAACATGGCCTTCTGATAGGACATGATATTTTTTCCATGTAGACCACTGAACGTGTCGACCAGTGGTGCTTTTAAGCCGTTGTCTAGTTTTATGTAGCATCAGTGAAAGAGAGAGAGAGAGAGAGAGAGAGAGAGACAGACAGACAGACAGACAGACAGACAGACAGACAGACAGACAGAGACAGAGACAGAGATAGACAGACAGACAGACAAACAGAAAGACAGAGAAGAGATAGACAGAGAGACAAAGATAATGACAAAAAAGTCAGAGATAGAGAGAAAGAGAGCTCCTCGCCCGTAGACTTTTCTTGCACCTTCGATGTCAGGAGGTGTTAAAATGAACGAAAGTGCAAAGTGAAGCGGGGAGACGTTCAACGGTAAATAATAAAGATCAAAAGGACAACAAAACATGCTTCAGCGATGAAACAACTACATGTAATGGCTCCAGTCTAATGCCGACTGCAGTCCCAATTAAAGCGGCACCATGGAACAAACAGAGAAACAATTCTTAACAAAGAGTTCCAGCTTTTGCCCGTATACCTCCGAGATGGCATGCATGCACACACATCACTGACCGTTAGAGAAATGTCCAAACACAGATCAGCATTCATTCCGCACTGGCCAGCACTATTGATCTTCAACATGGCAGACACAGAACACAGACGACGAGAAAGTAATACAAATAAAACATCGGAACGGTTGATGTGAAAGGATAATCTTCAGTCAGGCGGCTAGACGTGAGCCATAAACAACAAACAAGGAAAGCGATGTTTGTTCCCAGTTTGTTAAAGCTGCATGAACATGACTCTAAACTGACGCTGCTTGCTATACCCATTTACCTAATGACTCTAAACTAACGCTGCTTGCTGTACCTATTTACCTAATGACTCTAAACTAACGCTGCTTGCTGTACCCATTTACCTAATGACTCTAAACTAACGCTGCCTGCTATACCCATTTACCTAATGCACAGGCTGGCACATGACCATTATTCATCCGCCACACATGTAGACAAGATCACAGCAGACTCTATGAAAACCTGGTTCAGAGATGTCCCATTTGATGTGATCTTTGAATTTCTGAAAGAGACCAACATTTTTTTTTTTATCTGATCTACGATTTCACGGAAGAAAGATTTTTGAGGAAGTTTTCGGTGTGTTTTAGAAAGTGCATTTCAAAGGGTTGT
>CM065720.1:6133545-6138545 GCA_033310375.1 Conus canariensis
ATAAGCAAAGATTGAGGGCTGCAGGGAATGGTTAAGGTCAGAGATGGAAAGGTAAGATCTGAGAAGTGAACAAGAGATCAGGGGTGAAAAGGACGGAAAAAGGGGGGGGGGGGTGTGCTCTGAATGTATTTATGGTGTCTACAGTAAAAAGGGAAAATGCCAGGGAAGTGAACAATAGGTGGAAATACGGGGAGAAAACGGTCAGCCGCCTACAGCACCCAACCAGCCCCCATCCTGACACCAAGGGGTGAGATGGAAAATGGGAGAACCCCGAGAAAAAAAAAACAAAAAAACATCTAATCAGACGCAGCTGGCCTTTTGAATACAGCTGCAAACCTCCCTTTGAAAAAAATCCATATGAGGGCATGGGGGAGGAAAAGGAAGACGAAGACGTTGCAAAAAAGAAAAAAAGAAGACAAGAAAAACCGGGGGGGGAGGGGGGGGGGGGGACGGAAACGAAGGCAAGGAAGGAAAAGGCCACATACGTTAACCCACTGTCACTGACTGAAAGAAAAATATGAAAACAAAATATAGTGTTCAGCATCATGAGTGGGTGCTCATAACTGTGATGACGGGCTATGGCTTGTTCATGGTTTGTCAGTAAATCCAAACGGTTTCTTTGTGCCCAGTTTATCTATGAGATATGATTGCAAGGGGGGAAATCCATATGAAGGCAGGGGGAAGGCACGGGAGGGGAAGGGAACATGGAGATGTTGGAACAGATGCAGAACCAAAGAAAGAAAGAAAGGGAGGGGGGGGGGGGGAGGTTGGACGGAAAAGACGGTAAGGAAGGAAAAGGCTACGTAAGTAAACCCACTGTCATTGACTGAAACAAAAATGTGAACACAAATATAGTGTTTGACATTATGAGAGTGAGCTAATAACTGTGCTGACTGGCTATGGACAGTTCATGGTTTGTCATTAAAGCCAAACGGTTTCCTTGTGCCCAGTTTGTCCATGAGATACGATTGCAGGGAAAAAAGGGGGGAAGACAAGGGAGTGGAAAGGGAAGGAAACATGGAGAAGTTGGGACAGAGCAGAAAAAAGAAGATGGGGGGGGGGGGGAGGGGGGGGGGGGGGGGAGTGAGTACGGAAAAGAAGGTAAGGAATGAAAGGGCCACAAAAGTAAACCCACTGTCACTGACTGAAAGAAAATATGAAAACAAATATACTGTTCAATATTATGAGTGGGAGCTAATAACTGCTGACTGGCTACGGACAGTTCATGGTTTGTCATTCAGTCCAAGCGGTTTCCTTGAGCCCAGTTTGTCTATCAGATACGATTCCGTCTTTTCTGTCATAAGTACTGCCTTGAAATATGAGCCACAGTCCCCGCACACGAACATCTGATGCAGAATGGTCAGGCTGGTTGCAGTGATGTGCTATGTGATGTAGAATATCAGCTGGATGTTATTTGAAATGGATGGCAAGGGTGCGACCTTAGATGCTAGTGTTTGTGCTGAGATGTTAGCGTCACGTGACCACCGTGACCACCCTGTACACTCCAAACTCAGAAAATTCTTTTACAACCTCTCTGGTACATTTCCCTGCCAAAACCCCAGTGCAAGGTGTGTCCCTTTGCAGCTCAACCAAAACCCCAGTGCAAGGTGTGTCCCTTTGTTTGCAGCTCAACCAAAACCCCAGTGCAAGGTGTGTCCCTTTGTTTGCAGCTCAACCAAAATCCGAGGACATCGATGTGTTTTCGTTAGTATCAAAAACTCTCTTGCCAGACTGAAAACTTGGTCTATGTTATCCAAGGTCAAAATGCAGCAACCTATACATTGGGGAAGCAGGTCGTGCCCCTGTCACCCGTTTCAAAGAACAAACATCAAGCTGATATTCTACATCACAGACATTAGCCTGTCGCACATCACTGCAACCAGCCTGACCAAACTGCATCAGATGTTCGTGTGCGGGGACTGTGGCTCATGTTTCAAGGCAGTACTTATGACAGAAAAGACGGAATCGTATCTGATAGACAAACTGGGCTCAAGGAAACCGCTTGGACTGAATGACAAACCATGAACTGTCCGTAGCCAGTCAGCAGTTATTAGCTCCCACTGATAATATTGAACAGTATATTTATTTTCATATTTTTCTTTCAGGCAATGACAGTGGGTTTGCTTATGTGGTCTTACCTTCTTTTCCGTCCTCAGCCCCCTCTCCCCGCCTCCTCCTCTTTTTTCTTTTTTTTCCTGCGTCTGTACCAACCTCTCCATGTCTCCCTTTTCCTATTTTGTCTTCCCCCTGCCTCCGTATGGATTTGTTTCGCTGGCATCGTATCGCACAGACAAACAGCACAAGGAAACCGTTTGGCTTTAATGACGAACCATAGCCAGTGAGCAGTTATTAGCTCACTCTCATAACGTTAACACTATATTTGTTTTCATATGTTTCTCTCAGTCAGTGACAGTGGGTTTACTTATGTGGCCTTTTCCTTCCTTGCCGTTCTTTCTATCCTAACGCCCACCCCCTCCCCTCCGTTTCTTTCTATTTTTTTTTGTTTTGTTTTGCATTTGTTCCAACCTCTCCATGTTCCCTTTCTGCTTCCGTGCCTTCTTCCTGCCTTCGTATGGATATTTCCCCCTGCAATCATATCTCATAGATAAGCTGGGCACAAGGAAACCGTTTGGATTTACTGACTAACCATGAACAAGCCATAGCCCGTCATCACAGTTATGAGCACCCACTCATAATGCTGAACACTATATTTTGTTTTCATATTTTTCTTTCAGTCAGTGACAGTGGGTTATCTTATGTGGCCTTTTCCTTCCTTGCCTTCTTTTCCGCCCCCCCCCCCCCCCCCACACACACACACACACCTCTACCCCGGGTTTTTTTGGGGGGTTTTTGGTTTTTTTGCATCGGTTCCAACTTCTCCATGTTCCCTTTCCTTCTCCCTGCCCTCCTATGGATTTCTTTCCTAGGGAGGCTTGCAGCTGTATTCAAAAGGCCAGCTCCGTCTTACTAGATGTTTTTTTTTTTTTTTTTTCCCCAAGGTTCACCTGTTCTCCCGTTTTCCACCTCACCCCTTGGTGTCAGGATGGGGCAACCCATCCTGGCGTCAGACCTTGGTTGGGTGCTATAGGCGGCTGACCATTTCTCCCCTTATTTCCACCTAGTGTTCACTTCCCTGGCATTTTCCCTTTTCACTGCAGACACCTTACCTACATTCAGAGCCCCCCCCCCCTTTTTTTTTTTTTTGTCTTCCCCCCCCCCCCCCCCCCCCTTATCTCTCGTTCACTTCTCAGATCTTACCTTACCACCTATGACTTTAACCTCTTCCTGCCGCCTGCTTCTTTACTTTTTTTTTTCTGACCAGTCCTCACTTTCTCTCGTACTGGTGGATGCATTGATATTTCTCTCCTGACAGCCAAAAGGGGAGTACTGTTTTGTTCATTATTGATGTTTGTTCACGGCTGATGAAGACTTCGTGTCGAAAATTCACTTGTCTGTTTTGTACAGTCAGTTAAATTTGTGTTACTTTACATCTTGGTGTGTGTGTGTGTGTGTGGGTGTGGGTGTAGGTGTGTGTGTGTGTGTGAGTGTGTGTGTGTGTGTGTGTGTGTGTGTGTGTGTGTGTGTGTGTGTGTGTGTGTGTGAATGTGTGTGTGTGTGTGTGTGAATGTGTGTGTGTGTGTGTGAGAGAGAGAGAGAGAGAGAGAGAGAGAGAGTGTGTGTGTGTGTGTGTGTGTGTGTGTGTGTGTGTGTGTGAATGTGTGTGTGTGTGTGAATGTGTGTGTGTGTGTGTGTGTGTGTGTGTGTGTGTGTGTATGTGTGTGTTAGAGTGTGTGTGTGTGTATGTGTGTGTGTGTGTGAATGTTTGTGTGTGTGTGTGTGTGTGTGTGTGTCTGTGTGTGTGTGTGTGTGTGTGGTGTGTGTGTGTGTGTGTGTGTGTGTGTGTGTGTGTGTGTGTGTGTGTGTGTGTGTGTGTGTGTGTGTGTGTGTGTGTGTGTGATGTGTGTGTGAATGTGTGTGTGTGTGTGTGTGTGTGTGTGTGTGTGTGTGTGTGTGTGTGTGTGTGTGTGTGTTGGGGAAGGGGGGGGGGAGGATCAGTCTGGACGGAGGGGACAGCATGGGCTAGCTGTGAAACTGTTTCACCATAGACAGTTCTGACAAACTGAAACTTTTCCTCCAGAGACTGTGGACGTGGTCAAGCTGTCTGGGGAACGCCATGGGCTGGGACACCAGGTCGTCTCGGAGGGCGCCCGTTGTGATTGGCAACAGAGGGATGACGTTATAGGACCAAAAATAACATAGTGGACTATGCTCCTAAAAACTCTTACCGCCGTAAGGTAGACTTCCCCTGAAACATAAGCAGTGTTCGCTTGCATTGTTTGTGCAATTCGTGCAGTACTTAAAGCTGTTTTTTTTTCTTCCTGTCATGACTATTTATACACATCGGTTATTCTGAAACAACCGTGTTCATCGTAAACATAATACAGACTGCTGCGTTACTAAAAATGACTCAAAATACAAATAAACACACAAAACAAGATAACTGTAAAGTAACGCAAATTTAATAGACTGTACTAAACAGAAAAGTGAATTTTCGACACAAAGTCTTCATCAGCCGTAAACAAACATTAATAATGAACAAAACAGTACTCCCCTTTTGGCTGTCAGGAGACAAATATCAATGCATCCACCAGTACGAGAGAAGTGAGAACTGTTCAGAAAAATAATAAGCAAAGAAGAGGGCTGCAGGGAATGGTTAAGGTCAGAGATGGAAAGGTAAGATCTGAGAAGTGAACAAGAGATCGGGGAAAAAGGACGGGAAAAGGGGGAGGGGGGTGCTCTGAATGTATTTATGGTGTCTGCAGTGAAAAGGGAAAGCGCCAGGGAAGTGAATAGTAGGTGGAAATAAGGGGAGAAAACGGTCAGCCGCCTACAGCACCCAACCAAAGTCTGACCCCAGGATGGGTTGCCCCCATCCTGACACCAAGGGGTGAGATGGAAAACGGGAGAACCCCCAGAAAAAAACTATCTAATCAGACGCA
>CM065720.1:6163545-6181045 GCA_033310375.1 Conus canariensis
AGGGGCAGTGGGGGATGAAAGAGGGGCAGGGAGTGCGGGGGGAGCACCACTGCGGCCCCTCTCCATCAGGGCTTGGAGGGCTGCAGTCGTGGACACTGACATGGCGCCAGGCACTGTGGGCTGAGTGCTAGCCTCTCCTCTGGTCTGGGGAGGAAACAACACTGCAGGCACACAAGGAGCAGCGGCCTGTGTCTGTCTGTCTGTCTTGTCCTCTGTCGGTCAATGTTTGTCTGTTTGTCTGTCTGTCTGTCCACCTCTGTCGGTCAATATTTGTCTGTCTCTTTGTCTGTCTGTCTGTCTGTCTGTCTGTCTCTCTCATACACACCACACACACACACACACACACACACACACACACATACACACACACACACACACGCGCGCGCGCGCGCGCGCGCGCGCGCGCGCGGTACGTTCCTCCTCTTTGCAGTCTCCGTCACACCAATATGGGCTCAGCTGACTGGAGTGCAGCAACGTTTGAACGTATTGTTCTACTTTAAAGTTAATTGTTATCTGTAATTGTTTCCGTTTTCTGTTTACTTAGGTGCATTGAGCGAAAAACGAATCAGGCTGGTCTTTTTCAAACACGAACAAAAGCTTGCCACACTATTTTAATCAGGAACGCCAAAGAACGATTAAATGTGTATACAAACACACGCGCGTGCGCACGCATGCACGCACATGCACACACACACACACTCTCTCTCTTTCTCTTTTTCTTTCTCTCTTTCTCTTACACACAGCACACAGACACACAGACACACAGACACACACACACACACACACACACACACACACACACACACACCACACACACACACACACACGGACAACCACACACACACACACACACACACACACACACACACCACACACACACACACACACACACACACACACACACACACACACACAAACACACACACACACACGGACACACACACACAAAAGCACACACACACACACACACACACACACACACACACACACACACACACACGCCCACACACACACACACACACACACACACACACACACACACACACACACACACACACACACACACACACACACACCATACAAGTGCGCACGGGTGGTTAGAGATGAGGAGAGAGAAGGTTTCTACAGAAGCTCACAATCACATTCAAACAATCACTCAAACGCAAACAATCCCACACAATGAAATCTTCACCGGTGGGTAAGCCAATACCTCAATGAGAACGAAATGGGACAGGAGCAGTTCACTCTCCTGCCATTGGCCACAGACACAGCGGACAGAGAACAACAGAGCTGTTAGGGAAAAGGATTGGAAAAAGACCTGACCAAGCGTTAAGCACCACGCCATGGCAGACAGCAGACGAACCCAGCGTCCTGAAAACCATCAGTCCCACGGGACAGCGCTGGTTCCTCAACAAGAGGGTGGCTGTTTGGGCAGAGAGAATCCCCGGAGATCACAAACTGGATCAGGCACCACCCGATCAGCTCCTGAATGAGTTCCACATCGTCAGAGTTCATTATCCTGGAAGAGTTTGCCATCAGGCCTTTGAAGCCTCACGCTCAGTAATGGCGTGTTTCAAAGATGAGAAGAAACAATAAAACAATAAAGGGATTATCTAAATGTCCAGAATAGGTAGTGGGGGGAATATGTGTGTGTGTGTGTGTGTGTGTGTGTGTGTGTGTGTGTGTGTGTGTGTGTGTGTGTGTGTGTGTGTGCGTACGTGCGTGCGTGTGTACGTGCGATTTGCGAGTACAAGAACATGTAATTGCACGAGCACCAAAAGGCATGAGAGGAAAACAGGCCAGCCATCACTGTCTTGTTAAGTAAAGTGCCAACTTGTGGCAGACAATTCTGGAGCTGAAATGGAATGAGCGCCCTGGGAGTAATGCCACTGTATGGAATAGAAACTCGAGCAACACAATGTAAACAAAGGGAAAAACAAAAACAGAAAAGCAAATAACAGTGAAAGAAAAGTCGCGTTTGTCAATGTTTTTCTCGTGTTGTTTCTAATCTCCCTCTGGAGTAAAGTGAAACGATGTGCTGATAACACTTCATCCGCTACGAATGGTGAGACACCCACAACAGTTATTTTCCTTGAGGAACGGTGACACGAATTCGTGAGCATTAATTTCAGGCGCAATATATTGTGAAACTATAAGATATAATGTCAAATTCCTTCTCTCTAATACCAGCAAATTCCATGTGATATTAGTGTAAAATGTTTCTGGTGATTGTTTGTTCGGTGTCACCAGCTCGACCCGTGGTGTGTGTAGAAACCTGACCTGCCATGATGGATGCACTTACGAAGATCATGTCCGCATAGTCAGCATTGGGAGAAGAACCATTGCGGACATCCGATCTGCAGATGACATCGATAGCCAAGCAGCAACAAACAAAAACTCGCCAAGGTTGTTGAACGACCTAATGAAACATCAACAAGATGTGGCATAGAAATCAGCACTGGGAAGAGAGATGTTGATGGTCATCCATACCACCACCATCAACACTGACATGACTGTTCATGAGCGGAAGCTGAAAAACTGTTCAACGGTTCCTTTACGTGGAACCCATCATTAGTAACCAGCAATCCAAACCAGAAATCTTTTCCATGGCAGCAATAACAGTACGGTCAAGACTAGACTGTGCAGAAACACAATAACGTCTCTATGAAGCACAAAGCAGGCTTTTGTTAGTAAATGATATATTCTGTTTTCCTGTATGCGTGCGAGACATTGACCCTCACTGCGGATCTGGATAGACGAACGCAAGCCATGGAAATTAGGTGTTAGCGTAGGATACTAAGCATCAGATGTACTGACCACATCGCCAATGAACAGGTGTGTCAGAAAATGATGCAGCACATAGGAACATAAGGAGATCTACTGACATCAGTCAAAAAAAGAAAACTATGCTGTTCTGGCCCTGCCACAAGATCCGATAGAGGCAGTCCTCCAGGGAACTATTTAGGGAAGGTGTTGGAGGAGAACACAGGAAAAAATTAATGATCTGGCCTGACAACAGGATAGACAGTGAACCCTTTGCAGAGACACAAGCTTCGGCACATACAGACAGAACTGGAAGAACCTGGTAAACTATTCTTCCATGTAGTGCTTCAATGATTCCTTGCAGAGAGAGAAGAAGAAGAAGAAGAAGAGAAGAAGAAGAAGAAAAAGAAGAAGAGGAAGAGGAGGAGGAGGAGGAAGAGGAGGAGGAGGAAGAGGAGGAGTTTTTCATATCTATTAATGAGTAAACATTTTAAGTAGTATTGGAAGGGAGACAAATGGAAACGTTATCCTCTGACAATTTAAAGTTATTTCCATTGCTGCTGGCTGATCATGAGGCCTTGCTTTTCGAAAATGTAAGGGCGTATAAACACAGATAACAGTCTTCAACGTGCAGCGGCAGCTTCACAGCCTAAAGTTACATCGATGTATTTAGCTAAGGGAGATGGTGGTGGGGATATTTGGCTGCCAGAGAAAGGTGGGACATAGAGTGGAATCATTGTGCCTGTTGAGATTGCAAACAAACATTTAGAAATTTTATAGTCCGGTGACATTAGTTCTGTGGTTTCATTTCTTGAGCTTACGAGTAGAGCAAAAGCAGTTTTTGTTATACATTAAAATGTTAAGCTGAACAGTTCCCCTCTTCTGTGTACTTTATTTGATGCACACATTAAGTCTATTGTTTTGCTATCAGCCACCGTGGTGAAGTGGTTAGCGTCGCAAATTCCCGGCTGGAAGGTCGTGGGTTTGATTTCCGTCAGAACCATGTATTTGCGGGAAGTTTTCTGCCCCGACCGGTTCGTACCTCAGAGCTGAGTTTGTTATGGGCTCAGTTGGAAAGATTGGACCACACAGTCAAGTGTCATCTACTGAATGGATGCATCTCTGAGAGAGCGAGTGCGAGAGCGAGAGAGAGAGAGAGAGAGAGAGAGAGAGAGAGAGAGAGAGAGAGAGAGAGAGTGCGTGTGTGTGTGTCTATACGTACATACATAAATACATACATATACACATACACACGTACATTTACAGACGGGCAGATAGATAGATAGATAGACAGACAGACAGATAGATAGATAGATAGATAGATAGATAGATAGATAGATAGATAGATAGATAGATAGATAGATAGACAGATAGATAGCACATTTTTTTCTAAATGTCTACCATCATCTATGTTGATGGTTATGGACAGTTCTTCAGTTAACGTAACAAAATGTTTTTATTTCACAGATTACAAACACATAACAAACTTTTGGAATGTGAAAAGCCCTTGTTTGGTGTGTACACATACTTGTCTAGTACCCATGCCTTCATGAAACATTTATCTTTTTTCTCCCCTAGTTTAAAAAAAAAACCGACAACACAGAAAGCACTCACCAACGGGCACTTGCTGGGTGGAGGTCCGAGTGAAGGACGGCCACTGGAGCATCGTTAGCCCAAAGAGCAACACCAGGCGGCTGAAGCACGGCATAGTCACATCCAGCCCCCTCCACACACTTCCCACACACACATACACACAATCAGTGACCTTGGTACAAGGTCATCAAGAGACTGGCGAAGGGTGGGTGAGGGGGGGGGGGGGGGTGAGCCAGGAGACAGGATGGGGAAGGAGGTGGGGGCAGGGGAGGGGTATTAGCGCCACTGTCTCGGCTAGAGGGCCGGGCCGCTGGGAATCCACCCGTGGTACAAGTAGATTAAGCTGACTGCTGGTCACAGAGAGGACGTTGGCTGATCGACCGCCCTAGGTTCCTATACACCAGCTGTGGTCTTGGGTGGCAGTCCAGGCCACTGTCCAGTACGGGGAACTATGGGGGGTGTGGTTATTTAATACTCAGAGGGACAGATGACCATGACAATTGGGCTTGATGATTTTCAGTTCTCCGGTACGTGATCCGTTGGTCGGAGGAAGAAACATGACGGCGGTAAATCTTGGTTGATGATGCTGGAGGTTCAGTCAGTACGAAGTTACACACTTGCCAAGCCGATCGCGCAGTATGTTAGTTGTTTTCTCTCTCTCCAGCGGTCGAATGTTTAATTTCACAAAGAAAAACGAGCGTGATTTAGCGATGTGCTGGTCGAGACCTTTACGCTGTTGTTGTATCAGTAGCTGCTGCTGCTAATGTTGTCGACGGTTGTGATGTTGCTGCTTCGTTATTGCAGTTGTTTTTGCTGGTACAGCCACGGCTCTTAACGCTTTTTCTTCGATCTTTGAACAGGAAGACTATGTTCTGAAAGTAGTTGGTTAGTAGCATTAACGTTTGTTTGATACAAAGGCCATTGCAGCATAACCTAACGCTGGCGTATGTCTGCAATGAACACACTTCATATCACCTTTTATTTCAACAAAACAATGAAAAGTGTTTTTTTTTTAAAATCTGAATTGAACAAATACAATTCGGCTCTATTGACGTTTTTTTTTCTCTTTTCACATCAGCAGTCCTAACACAACAGTCCTTTTGAGTTGTTTGGATGACGATTCACCAAGGTTTTAGTTCCGTTTTCTGTGTATAGAGTCAATGAATATGTGAACGAAACAAAATCAACTGGAAAAGCCATGTACAAGATTATGAATGTCCAGGCCAAGCGTGTCCGTAGGAACTGATTACAAAGTCAGAACATTTGAAACGTGTGAAATACAGAAGCACAAATCATCGGAATATGCGAGGTCTTCTTATTCCATCTCTGTATATATAAATGATCAACGAGTACGACATTCATTGTTTATGCAGACTGTTGTTCGTTTCAACGGTGTCAGAGTAAATGACCACTGGCAGCACTGGAAGCCAGTTCCTTGAACGGCTGGGGCAGTATTTTCTATTTCAAGGTCAACCGGCAGACAACTCTTTACAGCAGATGGCAGCAGATGGCAGCAGCAGGCGGACATCAAACTGAAACTCTGAAACAAAGAACAGACATAATCGGACTAAAAACAAAAATCAGATAGTATCGAGCTAAAGACATATATTAAGAATATTACAGTCACTTCTGTAGTAATATCAGTAATAACTAGAACATCAGAATAACTTTTACAGTATTGTGAGTAATGACCAGAAGACTTCACCGTCGCTTCTACAGTAATAACAGTAAAAATTAGAAGAAATTGCAACCACTTCTGCAGTACCGATAATGATGATATTGATACTAATAGTGATGATGATGATGATGATGATGATGATGATGATGATGATGATGATGATGATGGTGACAATGATGGTGACGATAATGGTGACGATGATGATGATGATGATGATGATGATGATGATGATGATGATGATGATGACTAGCACACATTACCACCGATTCTACACGTAATGACACTGTTAACGAGTACAACAACCACGTCTGCAGTAATGACGCTGCTATCCAAAAGACATTACAACCACCTCTACAGTATTTACACCACCAACTACACGCATTGCAACTACTTCTAGAGTAATTCATTATTAACTAGAAGAAATTACAGCCATTTATATCGTAGTGCCACCATTGCCTAGAAGGCATTACAACCGCTTCTACAACTAGAAGGCATTACAACCGCTTCTACAACTAGAAGGCATTACAACCGCTTCTACAACTAGAAGGCATTACAACCGCTTCTACAACTAGAAGGCATTACAACCGCTTCTACAACTAGAAGGCATTACAACCGCTTCTACAACTAGAAGGCATTACAACCGCTTCTACAACTAGAAGGCATTACAACCGCTTCTACAACTAGAAGGCATTACAACCGCTTCTACAACTAGAAGTCATTACAACCGCTTTCACTGTGATGACCTCACTAACTAGAAGACAACACTTAAGCAACAATAAGACTAATAAGCAGAAGACATTACTGTCACTCCTACAGTAATAACACTACTAATCAGAAGACTCTGCAATCACTTCTACTGTAATAACTCTAATCACTTTAAAGCATCACAGCCACTTCTATTGAAAGGGACACAAATGACTAAAAAAGAAAAAGGCACACGGAGGAACGCGGATCTTTGTCCAGGTCAAACGGTCCTCTTTGGGAATCGTCTTTGGGCTATATTCCATACTTGCGCAAAATGTTGCTAAAATCAGTGCCATAGTTTTTTTTGTTTTGTTTTGTTTGTTTTATTGTTGTTGTTTTGTTTGTTTGTTTGTTTATTGTTTTTTGCGCATTCCTGTCAAAACAACAGACGCAGTTGAAAGCATAATCTGCTAGCCAGACAGAATCGTTATGCGAAAAACAGCATCCCTCACAACAAATGCATTAATGCTAATGCATTAACCATGACGACCTCGAGAACACGGTCAACAGGGAAAAAAAACAAACAAACAAAAAACCCACCTATGCCACTGCTGTCACGATGACTTTATGAGTGTTGCAACGTTGCTCCTACCTCTGCCTCTGTTGTTATCGTTGTCGCTACAAACACTGCGCTTTAACGTTGCTCCTACCTCTGCCTCTGTTGTTATCGTTGTCGCTACAAACACTGCGCTTTAACGTTGCTCCTACCTCTGCCTCTGTTGTTATCGTTGTCGCTACAAACACTGCGCTTTAACGTTGCTCCTACCTCTGCCTCTGTTGTTATCGTTGTCGCTACAAACACTGCGCTTTAACGTTGCTCCTACCTCTGCCTCTGTTGTTATCGTTGTCGCTACAAACACTGCGCTTTAACGTTGCTCCTACCTCTGCCTCTGTTGTTATCGTTGTCGCTACAAACACTGCGCTTTAACGTTGCTCCTACCTCTGCCTCTGTTGTTATCGTTGTCGCTACAAACACTGCGCTTTAACGTTGCTCCTACCTCTGCCTCTGTTGTTATCGTTGTCGCTACAAACACTGCGCTTTAACGTTGCTCCTACCTCTGCCTCTGTTGTTATCGTTGTCGCTACAAACACTGCGCTTTAACGTTGCTCCTACCTCTGCCTCTGTTGTTATCGTTGTCGCTACAAACACTGCGCTTTAACGTTGCTCCTACCTCTGCCTCTGTTGTTATCGTTGTCGCTACAAACACTGCGCTTTAACGTTGCTCCTACCTCTGCCTCTGTTGTTATCGTTGTCGCTACAAACACTGCGCTTTAACGTTGCTCCTACCTCTGCCTCTGTTGTTATCGTTGTCGCTACAAACACTGCGCTTTAACGTTGCTCCTACCTCTGCCTCTGTTGTTATCGTTGTCGCTACAAACACTGCGCTTTAACGTTGCTCCTACCTCTGCCTCTGTTGTTATCGTTGTCGCTACAAACACTGCGCTTTAACGTTGCTCCTACCTCTGCCTCTGTTGTTATCGTTGTCGCTACAAACACTGCGCTTTATTACTTGCTACTTCTGATGCTGCCCTTTCTGCGTCCTTTTCTTTAAAATGCTGCTGCTACTGCTAGTAGTAGTAAGTCACGATAATGCGAGATGCTCCCTTTCTGTCGCAAACAGAAAGGGTTTGGAAATATGCAGCTCACTATCTACGTGAGAGAGAAAGAGAGAGAGGGAGATGGAGAATGAAGGAGAGAGAGAGAGAGAGAGAGAGAGAGAGAGAGAGAGAGAGAGAGAATCGCCGCACAAAGTCCTCCACACCATACACAGAAGCACACTCACAGAGAATGGGGGAAAGATGGTAAATGAGAAGACGGATAGATACAGCGGGAAGAGAATGACAGATACTGTGACAGACTGCGAGACAGCGAGAGAGAAGGGGGCAGGAAGAAGGCCGCGCGTGAAATTCGCATGTCCGACCACTTCTGACGGTATCATAGACAGCAGCGAGAAGCAAAGCAAATGGCCCGCAAGTAGAGCCCAGAGACTAATGTACACGGGTCGCTGTCCTCCCAGGGGATTGCTAGTCATCCACAGACGAACAGTTTGGTGCACAGCTGCAGACTAGTGAGAGAGAGAGAGAGAGAGAGAGAGAGAGAGAGAGAGATCGGCAAAGAGAGTTTCAGTTTCAGTTTCATCAAGGAGGAGTCACTGCGCGCGCTCTAGTCCATATATGCTACACCACATCCACTAAGTTTTGAGACCACAGTACGCATTACGTAAAGCTGATGGATAAATAAAACTAATAACTAAGATGAGATAATTTAAAAAGAGTCTCGTGGCTACGACTTTGCAGATGTTTGACCTACGCATTAGCTCAACGCGCTGTTCAGACCTTGAGTGCCTACCTAACATTAGTTTGCCATTTTTATCATTGTGTGTGTGTGTGTTTAGTGACTGTACATAATTATGTGAGTATGGATGTGTGGGCACGGGCCCATGTGTGTGTGTGTGTGTGTGTGTGTGTGTGTGTGTGTGTGTGTGTGTGTGTGTGCGTGCGTGCGTGCGTGCGTGCGTGCGTGCGTGTGTGTGTGTGTGTGTGTGTGTGTGTGTGTGTGTGTGTGTGTGTGTGCATGTTGTGCGTGTATGCGTATGCACGAGTGTGTGTGTGTGTGTGTGTGTGTGTGTGTGTGTGTGTGTGTGTGTGTGTGTGTGTGTGTGTGTGTGTGTGTGTGATGAGAAAATGCGTAAAGAGATAGGAAAAAAAAATGAAAGGTCAATTATAACTTCTGGCATTTCCTTTTGTTTGAAAAGAAAATGTCATATTTTAGTCTCTCAATCACAGTGTACTGAAAAGCTGGCCCACAATGTAATGTCTGGTTTTTACCACTAAAAAAATAAGACGCACTCCATACCCTTTTTTGTACTCTGCTCTTA
The DNA here is from genome assembly GCA_033310375.1 of Conus canariensis. Classification (NCBI taxonomy): domain Eukaryota; kingdom Metazoa; phylum Mollusca; class Gastropoda; order Neogastropoda; family Conidae; genus Conus; species Conus canariensis. The sequence continues at coordinate 6,173,203 of CM065720.1, forward strand.
CTTTGGCACGTCGTACCAACATACAAGCCACAGCGAAGTGCTCGTGCATGAAACAATGAAGGCAAGCTGATCTAAGCTGGGAACACCTTTAATCACTCAGCCATAGAGGCTTTTTTTTCTTGACCTCCAGAAACATTCATGATTCTCAAAAGAAGTGAACTTGTAAGACACCCAGCACATTCACAATCACTAGCAGAATTCAGTTTATCCGTCTTTTATGCTAGCTGACGGTTCCTCACAATCCCACGCTTTCTCGCAGATCAGGAGCAAGGAGGGGGGTGGGGGGGGGGGGGGGTGTGGAGGTGGTGAGAGGTACTCAGCGCCACACTTTCTCATACTTTGCTGGGAAGTGTCGAGTTACGTTCTCCTGTATGTGACCAATTGTAGGGTACACTCCTACGCTTTTTTTCACAATGTACGAGAAAGCGTGGGAAGTCACCCGCCCCCCCCCCCCCCTTTTTTTTTTTCTTCTCTTTATCATAGGCATTTCCTGCGTCATCGGCACTAGTTTCTGGTCGCTTCTTTTCCCAACAAAATCTGACGAGGAGGAGAGAGAGAGAGAGAGAGAGAGAGAGAGAGAGAGAGAGAGAGAGAGAGAGAGAGAGAGAGAGAGAAACAGACAGACAGACAGACAGACAGACAGAGTCAGAGACAGGGACAGGGACAGAGAGACAGAGAGAAAGAGACAGAGACAGCGAAACACCCCCCCCCCCCCCACACACACACACACAACAAAGAAGAGAGAGAGAGAGAGAGAGAGAGAGAGAGAGAGAGAGAGAGAGAGAGAGATTTTGTCTTTGGGTCAAGAATAACGAAGAGTTATGAGAGGCAGTGACACTGAATTATTGGAGAGAAAACAGTCGATTTCTTCGCTTCCCCGACATCTGCATCGAGGGCTACAGACATCGGAGATCGTGTGTGTGTGAAATGTCATGTGACATGTGTGATGTCATGTGACGTGTATGAAATCGTGTGATATTTGTCATGTCATGTCCTGCTAGTTTCAAAGTGAGATGACTGCAGGCGGAAATTAAAACGAATTTTAAAACGAATTTAAAGTAAATTCGCCAGCTAACATGGCGAAACAAGTTGCAAGACAAAACACGACGCGTTTCGACCTCTTAGGTCTTCTTCAGGCAAGATGAACAATATTCAGGACAGTGAAAATGCAGAACGAGCAATCACTTATTTCTCAAATTCTGGTGATAATTGTGATGCTGTGCGAAATATATGTGATGTTGTCTGACGTATGCTGTGTGATATGAATGACATCATGTAATACATGTTTGTTGTGTGGTATGTTTGGGAGGTCCTGTGATACGTATTGGGTCGTGTGATGCGTGCGAGGTATACAAATGTGATGCGTGTAACATCGTGTGACATGTGTATGAGGTCCTCTGATACTGTGATACACATTATGTTGTGTGATATGTGTGCGATCATGTGATATGCGTAGGTTGTGTCTAAGGTCGTTTGATATGTGTAAGATCGTGTGATATGCGTAAGGTCGTGTGATAAGTGTAAGGTCATGTGATATGTGTAAGGTCCTGTGATATGTGTAAGGTCGTGTGATATGTATAAGGTCGTGTGATATGTATAAGGTCATGTGATATGTATAAGGTCGTGTGCTATGTGTAAGGTCGTGTGATATGTATAAGGTCATGTGATAGGTATAAGGTCGTGTGATATGTGTGATATGTGTAAAGTCATGTGATATGTGTAAGGTCATGTGATATGTATAAAGTCATGTGATCTGTATAAGGTCATGCAATATGTGTAAGGTCACGCGATATGTATAAGGTCATGTGATATGTATAAGTTCATGTGATATGTATAGGGTCATGTGATATGTGTAAAATCATGTGATATGTGTAAGGTCGTGTGACATGTATAAGGTCATGTGATATGTGTAAGGTCATGTGATATGTATAAGGTCATGCGATATGTGTAAGGTCATGTAATATGTATAAGGTCGTGTGATATGTATAAGGACATGTGTTATGTAAAGGGTCATGTGATATGTGTAAGGTCATGTGATATGTATAAGGTCGTATGATATGTATAAGGTCGTGTGATATTGCAAGGTCGTGTGATATTATAAGGTCATCTGATATGTGTAAAGTCATGTGATATGTATAAGGTCATCTGATATGTGTAAAGTCATGTGATATGTGTAAGGTCATGTGATATGTGTAAGGTCGTGTGATATTACCGATGCACACTGACATACGTAATGTCGGGTTCCATGTGTGATGTCATGTGACAGGGTCATATATATGATGTGTGTAATGTATGACATATCTAACGTCATGAGATACATCTGAAGTATGCAATATCTTGGGTCATATGTGTGGCATGTATGATGTGATGTAGTATGACATGTATCATGTGAGTTATCTCTGCAAGCATGTGGCATGTGTGATATGAGTAATGTATGATGTGTGTTACATTTGATGTCGTGTGAGTTCTAGGATAATGTCATGTGGGTGAAAAAAAAAAAAAAAAAAATATATATATATATATATATATATATATATACAAACAGAGAGAGAGAGAGAGAACGAACGAACGAACGAATCTTTTTTAATGAGGGATAAAGAATAAGCACAAAACAGGCTTTTTTACATCTTGCCCTCGATGAAGCAGAAAAAATAATGACAATATGTGACTTCAAAATCAACGAACCGTCTAGATAGTGAAAAGAATATTAGCCTGAAATACAAAAGGCAATCCAAAAATATGACAGTCAACTTTTCACACACACACACACACACACACACACACACACACACACACACACACACACACACACACACACACACACACAACACAAGATAAGAAAAACAACCAAAATTAAAAAAACAACTTTCAAATACATTCAACAAAAAAAAAAATAGAAGAAGAAGAAGAAGAAGGAGAGAAACAGAAGGACGAGACTAATGAAAGGTGGACAGGTGAACAGTATGTCATGACAAGATATAGAGAAGGGGTAACGAAGGAACACAAATGAACATTCAAATACATTTAAACATCATTTGTACTTGAATCCATACAATAATTTTGAAAACGTATAAAGAAGGTTACATGATGTTATCATTAGTCACACTGTTTAGGAAGCGTAGCATCAGATATGAGAAGTATTGTTTTTTGAAAACGTTTAAACTAGAAATTACATTAAATGAAGACACTAGGTCATTCCACAAACAACCACCGGAGTAAATGAGGCTAGATTTAAAAAGATCAATCCTCGGTAGGGGTATCTGAATCTTTCTGACATTGCGAGTGTGTGTATGTGTGTGTGTGACACAGAGAGAGAGAGAGAGAGAGAGAGAGAGAGAGAGAGAGGAGAGAGAGAGAGAGAGAGAGAGAGAGAGAGAGAACACAACACTCCTATGTACGTAATTTCAAATATTGATATATGAATATGCTGTCTGTTGTGCCGCAGTGATGTCATTATGATATCACACCATCACCGAAAATAATAACACTGATACAGAAAAAAGCGGATCCTCCTTACATGTCCAAAGTACATAGCTATTTTGTGTCCACGTTTACCTGTTGTCGTTCTCGTTCCCTTCCAATGCACATGGACAACAAGTTGGGGGGAAGTGTGGGTGCGTGCGTGCGTGCGTGCGTGCGGGTGTGTGTGTATGTGTGTGTGTGACAGAGAGAGAGAGAGAGAGAGAGAGAGAGAGAGAGAGAAGAGAGAGACAGAGAGAGACAGAGAGAGAGAGAGAGAGAGATTGATTGATTGATTGATTGATTGATTGATTGATTGATTGATTGATTTTTAATACACAAGGATGGAGATTTTAGGCCAAAGCCTAGTCTTACAATCTGTCCTTGTCATGCATACATTATTTCAACACATATCGTTCATACTGACAATTCAACATAACAACATGGTAATCTAATTCTACAATGATAAGCAAACAATTCATAAAAGCACTAATGAGATGGGGGATGGTAAACAGAAGGAAACTTACAAACAAACAAACAAGACTACAGACAGAGAGGTCAGAGAGGGTGGGGAAGAGAGAATGGTAGATAGTGGGAGGAGAAAAGGGATGGTAGACAGAGTGGGAGTGGGGATGAGCGATTTTAACGGAGTAGGTTCTATGTTTAGACGATTTATTCAAAGTATGGTTCACAGAAGACTTTGCGAATGGGCGCTAATCATTGTAATTGAATAATTTAATTACTGAGACATAAAATGTTTATGCAAATGTTCCTTGAAAAGTTTTAAAGTATTCATGTTTTGTAGATTCGGTGGAAGTGAGTTTCCAGACATATGGTCCAGAGAGAGACTGCAATTTCCAAATTAGTAATAGTGATAGGTTTAACTTTGCATATTTATTAATCAATTTTAAAAGATAGAGAGAGAGAGAGAGAGAGAGAGAGAGAGGAGAGAGAGAGAGAGAGAGAGAGAGAGAGAACGAATCCCACTTTACAGGGTACAAGACAGAGAGAATACAGAAAGTTTATTCATGTGTTCGCCATTGCCCCTCATGAAGGGATACATAATCATACACAAACATTTGTTGGAAGTAGCAATGATGAACAGGTGCTACCGACCATGGCTCCCTCAGCAGCTAATTTAAGACCCGAGAACGGAACGCGGTTAAAAGTTTTATAAAGATATATTGACAGAGACCTGACTGTTTTTTTTATGAGTATATGCCGTAAGCAATGATAATCTAAACTGACTTCTTGTATCTCGTAATATTTCAGCGAGATGACTGTGCTCTTAAGCCATATAGTATAGGACAACATAAAATGAAATGTACCTCGTTTTCGTTCTTGTTTAAGCAAAGCGGACATATCAAACCACCCTTCACTGTGTGCTCTATAACGATTATGAGGTTGTGTGACTTCAGAAATGCCAAGTTTTAATGTTGTCAGTAAGTTTAATAAACGCCTGTCTAAATTGATTAATAAATATGCAAAGTTAAACCTATCACTATTACTAATTTGGAAATTGCAGTCTTGTCGTCTCCATGAAATCAAGCTTTCCTTAAAACATTTCAGCTACTTCTTAATCCCTTCCACACTCTCAGTTAGTCATACACATCCAGATCCACACATATACAATTTACAGCAAATATTTGAGGCCTAGTTTTTCTTCCCATGCAAATTCAAATAAAAACAAGCATTATGTAGGCCTTACCCGGTAAGTACATTCGTTCATTCTCGTTAATGGATGCACTTTATGGCTGAGTTTACTTAGATAGGATATATGTTTGTTTCTCCATACATTAGGTAGTTAGATGTTCACATTTCAACACCTATGAATCTTTTAATAGCAAACGAATGTTGTTGTTTTTTAGCAGTAGAGTGCTGCATCGTCAAACGTTCCTATATCTATACCTCATACTAAGCAGTAGATTGAGCCCGTGATTCAAATAGCTTAAAAAACAACAGTGGGAGTTATACTTCAGCTTAAATACCCTGTGTAAAATGCACAACAAAGCGTTTTTTGTTCCGTTTGTAAGGTCACAACATGCAGCAACAAATTTAGATTGGCTGAAAAATAAATTCCGAAGTATTTGTATGCATTCACAGCATTCACAGCAGGCATCAAAATACCTTTAAATATTCATCTTTCTCTGGCAGCTAAATGACCCCCTTCCCTAAACCCCATCATGTTGCTTTTATCCAAATTAATCTTCAACAGCAAAGAAACAGTTGCACACCGAAGATTATTCATCTGTGTTTGCAAGCCTATGACAATCTCAAAAAGCAAAGGCACATCATCAGCTAGAAGCAGTACGAATAATTCAAAATAATCAGGCATAGACATTGTTCCTTGTTTCTCTCCCCTTATCTCCTGTAATGCTAATTCATTAATGAATAAAGGAAACAAGACAGCACCACGAAAGTCTGCTTGCTTTACTCAGAGAGAGAGAGAGACAGACGGACAGACAAAGACACAAAGAAGAGAGAGGAGAGAGAGAGAGAGAGAGAGAGTTCTCCATTTTACATGGAGCAGAAAGAAAAAAAACTGTTATTTCATATAAGAAAAGGACTAAGTATAAACCAACAGGCAGCTTGTAGTGTGCATAGAGACCTGGCCTGGAGATGATGTACGCTGAGGGGTGCCCCCCATGGTGACCGGCCATCGAAGTATGATAGCCCTGTAGCCCGCCGTCCCATTGCTTTCCCCTTCAGCCTTTCACGCCAGTTCTGTCCCCTTCTTCTTTGAATTTCTTCTTCCTCTTCACCTTCTCTGTCCTCTATGTGACATTACTCCCAAGACAGCCATTCTTTGCTGCTAATATCAGACAAAGAGATACCTCGGCAGTTGTTCACATTGTTCACATCACCTTTTTCATACTGTGGAGGAGTTATAGTCTCACACCAAGACTTTGAAAAATTACCGATATCGAGCAATGTATTGAAGAACATGACCAAAAAGGTCTATGGTCTGTTTGCACGGAGCTTTAAGAAATTCCCCAATAATTCCAACAGGACCTGCAGCTTTACCAGGCTCCAATTCTTTAAGTGTCAGCAAACCTTGAGAGAGAGAGAGAGAGAGAGAGAGAGAGAGAGAGAGAGAGAAGAAGACAGACAGACAGACAGACAGACAGATAGACAGACAGGGAGGCAGACAGACGGAAACAGAAACACAGAGAGAGAGAGAGAGAGAGAGAGAGAGAGAGAGAGAGAGATCTCCATTTTACACGGGGCAGAGTGGACAACTGTCATCTCCTTGCAGAAAAAGACTGGATATAAACAAGCAGGCAGCTTGTAGTGTGTGTTTAGAGACTAAGCCTGGAGATGATGTACGCTGAGGGGACCCCACCACCCCCCCCCCCCCCCCACCCCACGGTGACCGGCCATTCAAGTATGACAGTCCTGTAGCCCGCTGTCCCATTGCTTTCCCCTTCAGCCTCTCACGCCAGTTCTGTCCCCTTCTTCTTTTTGGCTTTCTTCTTCCTCTTCACCTTCTCTGTCCTCTATGTGACATTACTCCCAAGACAGCCATTCTTTGCTGCTAATATCAGACAACGAGATGCCTCGGCAGTTGTTCACATTGTTCACATCACCTTTTACATACTGTGGAAGAGTTATAGACCCACACCAAGACTCGGAAAAAGTACCCTTATCGAGCAATGCATTGAAGAACATGACCAGAAAGCTCTATGGTCTCTTTACATGGAGCTTTAAGAAATTCCCCAATAATGCTGTCAGGACCTGCAGCTTTACCAGGCTCCAATTCTTTAAGTGTCAGCGAACTTGAGAGAGAGAGAGAGAGAGAGAGAGAGAGAGAGAAGAGAGAAGAAGACAGACAGACAGACAGACAGACAGACATCCAGACCGAGACAGACAGACAGACAGGCAGACAGACGGAAACAGAAACACAGAGAGAGAGAGAGAGAGAGAGAGAGAGAGAGAGAGAGAGAGAGAGAGAGAGAGAGAGAGAGTGAGATCTCCATTTTACATGGGGCAGAGTGGACAACTGTCATCTCCTTGCAGAAAAAGACTGGGCGCAAAGAGACAGGCAGCTTGTAGTGTGTGTTTAGAGACCAGGCCTGGAGATGATGTACGCTGAGGGCTGCCCCTGGTGACCGGCCATTGAAGTATGACAGCCCTGTAGCCTGTCGTCCCATTGCTCTCCCCTGCAGCCTTTCACACCAGTCCTGTCCCCTTCTTTGAATGTCTTCTTCCTCTTCACCTTCTCTGTCCTCTACGTGGCATTGCTCCCACCACGGCCATTCCAGCCGGCATCGTCATCACCCTATCCCTGCACCAAGAGTCCCCAGGGAGCTGTACATTCCTCTCTCTCTCTCTCTCTCTCTCTCTCCTCTCTCTCTCTCTCTCTCTCTCTCTCTCTCTCCCCCCT